>JAUCMX010000002.1:427882-562882 GCA_033459395.1 Hemibagrus guttatus | reverse complement strand
TCAATTACATCGCATCATATTAGCCCTCAGCTTTCACTGACATCTCACATCCGTTCATATTTTACATCCACCCTAGTCAGCCATCTAGAATGTGAGTGTATTTTCTCATACCAGCTGCTACAGTATGACCTGAAACACCCCTGCCACTAATTATTCACTGAAAGGAGCTCCTGCTGTATAAAGATAGTAGTTGTAATAGCAGTAGCAATAGTAATAGCAGTATTTATAGTAGTATTGATATTATTTTTCCTAAATATTTCAACAGATAGCGTTTATGCTGTCTGGGATTGTATGAAGGATTTTGGTAAACTTTGGTCAAGACGGACTTAACCACTTAAACGTCCATCCTGACCGACATTTTAGCGTACGTGTGTGTATGTTTCAGAAAGCACCAACATCTTTTCACACACTTACACAATATTTGCCATTAAACAGCATCCTCTCTGTTGGGACTGCACCCATGCATTGGCCATTTCTTATAATCAGCATTATCACTATTTCCCCCTGTGCTTTCTGCACATGGAGAAATGAAGGCCATTTATTCAAGATCTGCCAGTGGGTGCACATCAATGCGCCAGTCTAACATGATTAGTTATCCATTGGTGCATCACGTTGACTGGTTGTTAAGTTATTGTCTGAACAACAAGAAAATGACTTGTGCTCTGTCAGTACACAAGTCATCATATGTAAACTTTGCTATTGCAAAAAAAAAATTTAAATGTTTAACTGTTGCATTGTTTCTATGTGTAAAAAATCATATTTCATGTGATTTTAAGTTGTTAAGGTGAGTATGTGAATAGTATATGATCAAGAGGAAACATGATCAGAACCAATAAAAAAAATTATTAAGGAAATTAAAAGAAATGCACTCCCACATTGTACCCTAAAATTGTACCATTGGACAAATACTGAAAAATGATATCATGTGGACAAATGAATGTATTAAAAAAATTAATAAAGACGTTAAATGCTGCGCATACAAGGAATTTGTTTTAGTGTCACAAGCTCCAGTGCACAGAGACAACAACAACAATACAAACAACAACAAAAAATAAGATGAGAAATAAAAACACACATATTTAAAGTAAAATAAATAAAGAAAAAGGAAAATAAAGTAATTTGTATGTACAGAATAGAATAGAATGAGTTGAGATCAGAATCAGAATCAGAAAAGTTTTTATTGCCAGGAACAGCAAAGGGTTCGCGAAGAGCACTTTACAGTACTAGGAATGTGTCTTGGTGTCAGGTGAAAAACATATAAACAGATAAAATTTTAAAATAATAAAATAAACTATAATAAATTAAATAAAGTTGCAATTGTTACGTGTTTTGCAATTTACAATGTAAGTGTAAGTGAAATTGAAGGAGACTGTCCAAACATATATACAAATAACATATGTACACAATTGAGAATGATAATAAATATGTACACAGAAGTTTGAAGCTGAGTGAGAGTGACTGTCCAATGTAGGAATGCGGGGTTGGTAACAAATAAATATGAGGTTATTGCACTTTTTTTATTGCCCAATGTTGGGAACATTCAACTGTTCAAAAGGTAGATTGCTTGGGGGAAGAAACTGTTCTTGTGCCTGTCCTGGTAGTTGCTGCTTTGTAGCATCGGCGAGATGGCAAAAGGTCAAAAAGGAGATGGCCTGGATGTGAGGGGTCCAGAGTGATTTTCTGAGCCCTTTTCCTCACTCTGGATGTATACAGTTCTTGAAGGGTGGGCAGAGGAGCACCAATAATCCTTTCAGCAGTCCGAACTGTTCTCTATAGTCTTCTGATGTCTGATTTTGTAGCTGAGCCAAACCAAACAGTTATAGACGTGCACAGAACAGACTCAATGACGGCTGAGTAGAAGTGTGTTAGCAGCTCCTGTGGCAGGTTGAACTTCCTCAGCTGCCGAAGGAAGTACAATCTTTGTTGGGCCTTTTTGATAATGGAGTCTATGTGAGTGTCCCACTTCAGGTCCTGAGAGATGGTGGTGCCCAGGAACCTGAATGACTCCACTGTTGGTACAGTGCTGTTCATGATGGTGAGTGGGGGGAGTGCAGGGGTGTTCCTCCTGAAGTCCACTATCATCTCCACTGTTTTGAGCGTGTTAAGCTCCAGGTTGTTAAGACTACACAAGGCAGCCAGCTGCTCAACCTCTTGTCTGTAAGCAGACTCATCGCCGTCCTGGATGAGGCTGATGACTTTAGTGTCGTCCGAAAAAACTTCAGGAGCTTGACAGATGGATCAGTAGAGGTGCAGTCATTGGTGTAAAGGGAGAAGAGCAGTGGGGAAAGGACGCAACCCTGGGGGGCGCAAGTGCTGGTGGTGCGGCTGTTTGACTTGAATTTCCCCAGTTTCACTAGCTGATGCCTATCTGTCAGAAAGCTGGTGATCCACTGACATATAGAGCTAGGAACAGAGAGCTGGGTTAGTTCAATCTGGAGGAGTGTTGGGATGATGGTGTTGAAGGCCAAACTAAAGTCCACGAACAGGAGCCTCACATAAGTCCCTGATTTGTCCAGATGCTGTAGAATGAAGTGCAATCCCATGTTGACTGCATCATCCACGGACCTGTTTGCTCGGTAAGCAAACTGCAGGGGGTCCAGTAAGGGTCCAGTGATGTTCTTCAGATAAGCCAACACCAGTCTTTCAAATGACTTCATGACCACAGACGTTAAAGCAACAGGTCTGTAGTCATTAAGTCCTGTTATCTTGGGTTTCTTTGGGATGGGGATGATGGTGGAACGTTTGAAGCAGGCAGGGACTTCACACAGCTCTAGTGATCTATTGAAGATCTGTGAAAAGATGAAGGCCAGCTGGTCAGCACAGCTTTTCAGACAGGCTGGTGTGACACCATCTGGGCCTGGTGCTTTTCTTCTCTTCTGCTTCAGGAAGATCTGACGCACGTCATCTTCACTGATCTGAAGTGCGGGGGGGGGGGGGGGGGGTGTTGCTGGAGGTGTTAAAGGTTGTGTAGAGAGATTTTCAGATAGGACATGGGGTGTTAGACTGGCAGTTTCAAATCTGCAGTAAAACTCGTTCATTTCTTCAGCAAGTTGTTGATTGGCCTCAGTGCTGGGGGATGGTGTCTTGTAGTTTGTGATGTCTTTCAGGCCTTTCCACACTGAAGCAGGGTCATTGGAAGAGAACTGGTTTTCCAGCTTTTTAGCGTAGCCCCTCTTAGCCACCCTAATCTCCTTATTCAGTGTGTTTCTTTCCTGATTGTACAAGACTCTGTCCCCATTCCAGAAGGCATCCTCTTTGGCCTGACAAAGATGTCTGAGTTTTGCTGTGAACCATGGCTTATCATTGTTGAATGTTAAATAAGTCCTGGTAGGGATGCACATGTCTTCACAGAAACTGATATATGATGTTACAGTCTCTGTGAGCTCATCCAGATCAGTGACACCAGCTTCAAAAATACTCCAATCAGTGCATTCAAAACAGGCTTGTAAGTCCTGCTCTGTTTCACTGGTCCATCTCTTTGTCCTTACTACTGGTTTAGCAAATTTAAGTTTTGTCCTGTATGTTGGGAGAAGATGAACCAGACAGTGGTCAGAGAGTCCTAAAGCTGCTCTGGGGACAGAGCAATATTCATCCTTTATTGTGGTGTAGCAGTGGTCCAAAATATTTTTGTCTCTGGTGGGACACGAAATGTGTTGTTTGAATTTTGGCAGTTCATGTGAGAGGTTTGCTTTATTAAAGTCCCTGAGAATGATAATAACAGAGTCCGGGTGTTGTTGCTCTGTGTGTGTGATCTGATCAGCCAGTTGTTGTAGAGCCGAGCTCACGTGCGCTTGCGGTGGACTCTAAACACTCACGAGAATGAAGGAGGAAAACTCCCGCAGCAAGTAGAACGGTTTACAGTTGATGAAGAGTGCTTCCAAATCAGGACAGCACATCTTCTTCAATGCTGTTACATCTGTACACCACCTTTCGTTGATGTAGAAGCATGTCCCACGATTTCCCTGCTGATTCTGCAACCCGATTCGCTCTGAACAGCTGAAAACCCGCCAGATTAAGCGCATTGTCCGGAATGGCATCATTCAGCCAGGATTCAGTAAAACACAGAGCAGCAGAGTTTGAAAAATCCTTATTTGTCCGAGAGAGCAGAAGAAGTCCGTCCATTTTGTTGGGTAGAGAACGGAGATTCGCCAGATGGATGCTAGGCAGCACCATTCTAAAGCCGCACTGTCTAAGCTTGATGAGTGCGCCAGCTTGCTTCCCCCGCTTGCGCTTCTTGAAGCGTTTGAACAGCGCCACTGCTCCGCCAACTACAATGTCCAGCAAAACGTCCGAATAATTGAAAACTGGTAGAATATTGTGTGGTGTGTTCTGCCTAATGTCCAGCAGTTCATCCCTGATAAAACTGATCAAGTTTGAGAAACAAAAAAACAGGAAAAACTAACAAAAACAGGACAAACACTGGAGAGCTGCACACAGAGGTGGCCATCTGCGGCGCCATCGTGATAGAATTCCTAAAACCATTGTTCCTAAAACCATTCCTGAACAATTATGGTGGTGTGGTAGGGCACATTATCCTGCTAAAAGAGGCCACTGCCATTAGGGTATATTGTTGCCATAAAGGGGTGCAACAACGTTTATGTAGGTATTGTCCATATGAATGCCAAAGCCCAAGGTTTCCCTGTATAGCATTACTCAGAAAATCCCACTGAAATCACTAGCTTGCCTTCTTCCAATAGTGCATCCTCTTGCCATGTCTTCCCCAGGTAAGCGACACACACACCCAGCCATCCAAATGATGACTTTATTTTAAATCATAGCCAGTATAAACTTGAAGACTAGTCTTGGGCACCCATGACACTGTTGCTGGTTCACTGGTTGTCCTTTCTTAGGCCACTTTTGGTTGGTAGTAACCACTGCATTCTGGGAATACCCCACAATACTTGTCATTTTGGAGGTGCTCTGATCCAGTCATCTAGCCACCAAAACTGGCCCTTTTTTACTTACACATACATACTTTTCTTGCTTCCAACACAACTTCAAAAGCCAACTGTTCACTTGCTGCCTAATATATCCCACCCCTTCACAGGTGCTATTATTACACGATAATCAATGTTAATCACTTCACTAGTCAGTAGTTATGCTATGTACTGATTTATGGCTGATTGCTGTATGTGCAGATGATTTCATGTTAGCTTGATGTAGACCATGTGACAGTAAGTACAACTATCACCAAAGTGATTTACTAATAATTTTGTATCGTCAGTGTAACACTGTTAGTCTTCAACACAATTTCTGTAATATACATGAGTTCAACATATATAATAAATTTTATGTTGAAACTGCTTTGCAATACTGCTTTGATTTTTAGGAAATATGAAACTTAAAAAGCAGTAAGGATATAAAAACAACACAATGACTAAGTAACTATGTTTTGTGCATCTCTGAATGAGTTTTTTTCACACACCTCAAGCTTGATTATAAGCTCCATAAGAGAGCAGTGGAGTGGACACACACTATTATAGCAGTTATTCAGACTCATTTACTAATATCCCACTGTGCCTCAATCAAAATCACTCCTAGTCTCAAGTGGCTTTAATGCAGCCATTTTCAAAATCATTTTCACAACACAACACAAAAACAGCTTTTTTTCTACAAACATTTTTTTCAAGTATCATTTGCAACTCTTTTAGTTCATTCATAATTTACAGGTGTCTGCTCCATGGGGTCATGATGTTCTGTCCTTGCTCATGTTTTTCACCTAATTTAGCCTTGAGCATTATCAATACGGTCCTCTAGCTTGCACACATCAAAAAAGCCTGCTGTGTCCAATTTTTGTGTAGACTATAAAACACACAGGTAAAGCCAGGCATACAATATACCATCACTTTTATTACAACCTAGTTCTCGGTTTCCTGATTCTTCAGTTATTTTACTTCTAATGAAACTGCAGTATTTTGATGGTCATCCAGAAAAATTTAAAACAGTCTCAGGTTTGTGCAGTGGGCTTCAAATAGAGGTCGCTATGCAAAAGAGTGGTTTTGTTTTCGGTTTCTCCACAATTTCTTTGTTGATTTGGAACTACATTTGACTCATTATCTCACTGAAATCCAAATGTCACGTCCAGTCGCCACTCGCCCTATGCGGCGCTTGAATCCGGACCTCCGTGGTGTGGCGTGCCGCAGCACGCCGTGAAAGAGCGGACCCAAGCGCAGGATACAGTGAAGCACTGTTTTTATTTACATAAACACGATACAGGGGAAAGACAAACATAACACGAGACTCCGTGGTACAAATAAACTAAACACACACACATAACCCCAGACCTAACGTAACACCCACAGGACAGCTATACACAGAACATTGACCCACGCCACACATGCACACCAGGATCCCTTTTATAGGGAAACACAACAGGGTAATAAGGAACAGGTGACACAATCAGGGTGGAGAACAATGGGCAGGAATTCACACAGACACAAACAGGCTTCCAGAATTCTCCTGCCAGCGCCCTCTACGGGCCTGGCAGGGAACTGTCCAGCTACTCCTTACATAACCCCCCCCTCTAAGGCGCAGCTCCCGAAGTGCCTCCAGCCACGCCGAAAAGACGCCCCAGGGCTGGACAAAAGGGCAGTTCCTACCTGAGGGGAGGGGACACACACGAAGTACTTGGCGATTGCAGTCCGCTGCGGTACCCCTACTCCAGGGGTCCCATGACACCCGACAGCTGCACAGGAGGGCAGGAAGCGTCCTCCACCCCGGTTGCTGGGCGACGTCCCTCACGGAACACAACATCGTGAAGCGGCGGCCCCAGCCAACAGGCAGCGGACGCCACGCTTCCAAAGGAAAAATAAAAAAGGTGATGCCCCCCCAAAATCCGGTGTCGAGCGGCGTCCTCAGCGGCACTCCACCGCGGCAATCCCTCACGAGGCAGCGTCCTCCGCGGCACTCCCTCGCGAAGCGACGTCCTCAACCCCCCGGAAAGAGGCACCACCTTGGGGAAACAGGAACGGGGAGCCACCTGCTCGGCTCTCTCCGAGGCAGGTGGTCTGCCGGATGTCCTCAACCACCGGACTGCAAAACTCGCCCTGGTCCAGAAGTAGCTTCTGGATCCCGCTGGGTCCTCCGATTGGTGGGTCAATCTGTCACGTCCAGTCGCCACTCGCCCTATGCGGGGCTCGAACCCGGACCTCCGTGGTGTGGCGTGCCGCAGCACGCCGTGAAAGAGCGGACCCAAGCGCAGGATACAGTGAAGCACTGTTTTTATTAACATAAACACGATACAGGGGAAAGACAAACATAACACGAGACTCCGTGGTACAAATAAACTAAACACACACACATAACCCCAGACCTAACGTAACACCCACAGGACAGCTATACACAGAACATTGACCCACGCCACACATGCACACCAGGATCCCTTTTATAGGTTAACACAACAGGGTAATAAGGAACAGGTGACACAATCAGGGTGGAGAACAATAGGCAGGAATTCACACAGACACAAACAGGCTTCCAGAATTCTCCTGCCAGCGCCCTCTACGGGCCTGGCAGGGAACTGTCCAGCTACTCCTTACACCAAATCTGAACATTTTGGCAAAGGAATATTGGTTCTGGTCTAAATGTTTCTGGTACTTAAGAGAAATCATGAAGTCATGGAGAAATGAATGCCAGTCACAGAACCATGAAATGTGCCCCAACTTAACATAAGATTAATAATTTTGCATACTGTTTGAGCATAAATTTTGAATTATTGGTTTAATATTCTATATAATAGATTATGCAAATTTTTTTTAAACTTGAGAATTCTAGAGGGTTTTGTAAACACAAATGTATACTAGAATAATATAACAGTTTATATACACTTTGTCACCTACTTTATAATTAATGCTGACTTCATGTATTTCATTTGCTCGTAGAACTCTCCTTTCCAAGCAATTTATATTGCATTTTCCAGATTTTCAGTAAAGAAGGCTTACACAGCAATGTATGGCTTTATTTCCATCTTAGTGAAATCATTCCATCTTTATTTCTACCTCATCTTCTGGATAGAGTGCAGAATGTTACTCCCATCTTACTTCTGCTTTTATTATTACTTCAACATCAGGGTTCCCACAGGAACACTGCAACAACGACTCACAGCAACAGCCGCAGATTGCTATTGATTGAGGATTGACTGGTCTGGCCCCTCGTTAAGTGGGGATCTAAAAATGAAGCTGTAAATCTGCTGAATCATATTTCACTAGCAAGCTTGCATTGATGTTGCCAAGCTGGAGGCTCTTTAATTGGTGCGATATTTGGACTGTGCTCAACAAAGTGCAACACTGTCTGTGACTTTTCTGAGAGCTCATCAGATCTATGAATCAGAGACCCCAAGTTTGGTACCAAAACAAATATGCTTCAGATGGATGTTAGCAGCAGTTGGATCTGTTTAAACAAACACTTAATCTTACCTCTAGGATAATTTCTCTGCTCATCTAGGGAACAGCATCAGCAACACAGGATTACTGTTTGCACAGAAGCATTTCTTTCCAAACATAATAAAAGAAAAGTTGTTAACAATGGCAATATAGGCATGGGGGTCAGTACAACAGATCATAAATATGTGACAGGTAATAGTACAAAGAGCACTAGCCATCTGACCAAACCCAGTACACAACTCATCAAACTTTGAGGTACATGGGCTACAGCAACAGAAGACCATATTGTGGTCCACTCCCTTCAGCCAAGAATAAAAAAAATTAGGCAGTCATAAGCAGAGGCTCACTTCAATAAAATGTGCAAAAAGTGAACTTTCCAAACCCACTATATTCTTTTGTGGGACATGTTAACCTAACAAATAAGACAGTACATAAAAATCCATAAATCTGCCCAGCCAAAGGCTATCATGACCTTAGGAAAGTAAGTTTAAGGCATCTACATACTCATAATGAGCAAAGCCAGCAGACCATAGCCATCCATCCCCTGTTACTGTTAGCGTGGACTGCTGGTCATCAGTCTTTTTTTGAAGGAAAGCTGTTAGAGACTCTTACACATTTGATTCTTGACATGAGAGAGTGCCTCTTCAGTTCGAGAGCAGCACCGTGGTGATTACAGCAGATGTTAGCACTTGAGTGGAGTCTGGTTTTGGCTAATTGAAACTATAGTGCTGTCTATCTCTTTTTGTCTGTCTTTCTGTTTCTCTGCCTGTATCATGCTAGGTGTAGCTATCTACATTATATCTATATCTGCATAGGGATGGACTTTCCTCACACCATTTATGTAATAAACACTTAGAAACTGCAATACATTTTTAATTGGTATTAACAAATGAACTCTCACTTCTTGTTTCTTAGAGATGTTTACAAATTTAACCTCGTTGTTTATGGATCACACTTTGTGTTAAAGAAGGCAACAGGGAATGCCAATTCATCAACGTTTGCTTCAGGAAATAATGTTTTCCTGTCCATTAGCATGCATGATAGCTTTGCAGCTCATTCCAGGCATGTATGCCACTAAAGCTACATTAATTAATGTGAATATTGCGAATATATTTAAAATATTGAATATATTTTAATATATTGAATATATTAATTAAAGTGATTATATTATGTTAGTTAATTATTTGTAGCGGTTTTATCCAGTCAGCTGTTTGATTAGCTTATCCATAAGCATCAGTCATGCACAAATCACACAAATATTCGTCCAAACACTGATTGTTGATGGGCAGGTCATTTCTATAGTCAGTCTACCTTTCCTCCTTCCACTTTTTTGTCAGCTCATAAAACTCTCACTGTTGTTTTTACATTCATTAAGTTAGGTGTTGAGCCTAAACCTATCTATGATATGCAGAAGGCATGTCACATTATAAGTTCTAAGACTACTGATCTCACCTCTAGACTAGAAAACTTCTTGTATGCAGTGGGAATGTCACATTATTTCTTCTATGACTGCTTATCTCAACTTTTGACCAAAAAATATTTCACAAACAGCAAACTCAGGCAGTGTGTAACGCCAGCTTTAGTATATAAATATATATGTTTATGTGTGTGTAACAGTCTTACTTTGGAGTGTAGCTTGTCTTAACTCCAGATCATAAATACAGAATCACGCCATAACAGACAAGCTGCAGTAGCACTTAGTGGCAGATGGTCCCATGATAGGATCTCCACACGCTCCTTTTCACTGTCTCACTGAAAGCTCCAACTTGCAGCATTTTCTATTATGATGCAAAAAAAATTAACATGTATTCAGACACACACCTATAACTCTTTCACTGAACTAAAAATACACCAAAATGACCGAAGGTTAGCTGGTGTGTTACTAAGTGTACGGATTTTACTACACTGAAGTCTTGATTCTGATTGGTCAGATGATGAAGATTATAAAATAAGGATTATTGATATTGTAAACACTTTTATGTAAGGAAGTGTTTATTTAACACTTATGGACCAAGACTCCTGTGTAAGTTTTCCTGCCACAAGAAAGACTTACATACATACTTATAGTTACTCAAGAACATGACTAGTTGTGTGTGTGTGTGTGTGTGTGTGTGTGTGTGTGTGTGTGTGTTGGTCTTCTAAATTTAAAAAGATAAACTGTCTAGAGAATAGCTGTCTGTAGCTGTTACAGCAGTGATAAGAAGAAATAATTTGTTCCACAGACCTTATACACCATTAACAGTAACTATAAATTAAATGAACAGCTGCCAAATCTCTGTGGTATAAACTGAATAAAACACTTCATGGTAATACAGTAAAAGCACATCACAACACCCCACTGTGGATTACTTTCCAATAACCATTTGAATTCCTTAAATCTTAAGGAACATTAAATGTGCTTATCTAGCACAAAACTTTACACACTGTTTTAAATTTTCACTAAACAATATGTTCGCGGTTTTTTCCTTCTTTACCGAACCAAAGTATGCATGCCGCCTCACTAACAGCAATCAAATTATTGCTATCAGTGTTATACATAGCATTAAAAGAATATCTTATGGCAAACATGGTAATTTTAGTTCTCAGAAATGACTAATACATTTACAAAGATTTACACGAACAGCAAATTAATTTAAAATACACTAATCATAGCTAGCTAGTTTCCCTACAGTTAGCATAGTTAGCATATACGACGTTTTTAAGTGCGAGGATATGTTGTGTTGAAATATTGGATGTAATTATTAAGAAAAAAAACCTAAAAGATCTTACCTAATGCAAAACTTAATGTATATTTAGACACACTGATTTAATTCTTGCAATTTAACCACTAAATGATACATCCACGATTGCGAGTTCAGACGAGCAGCTGACAGGATATTTTTCGCCGTTTATTCCTGAGGTAAACTCTACAGAGCGTGTTGCAGCTCATCTGAAGGGGGCGCTGTTGTACAGTTCTCAGCGTCATCTCTTTTAATTTTGGTGATACGTCTGAATAGGGAAAAGGGATAGATAAATAAATAAATAAATAAATAAATAAATAAATAAATAAATAAATGATTTTTTTTTTATTCTTGATACATACCCAGGTCCATAAATATTTAGACGTAAACAAAGTTATCACTGTTATTCTGACTGTGTACCACAGTATATTTAAGTCGATATTAAATAATAAATATTGGCTTAAAATTCAGACTTTTGGCTTTAACTGAAGATTATTTGCTATGCATGATCAGTGAAGGTGAAACTACGGTTTATAAACATGGTTTATCATCTAAGAGCTGTTGTCAAGATATTGTAGATGAGCTTCTTCTACATAGATTTCCATATGTCATTTCTCTCATAACAACAACAACAAGAGGTGCAAACAAAGATGTCATTAATGTTGTGTCCATCATTATCAAAGTGTCTTCATTTATACGAAGGGGCTCAACAAAATGATCAAACAGAATAGGCAAATAACTACAGCCACAATCTGATTCCCCCGGATTCACAAAGAAACAAGGACAATATCATATTTTCATATTTAATATTTTCTATATGTCCTTACCATGGAGCATATGACTAAGGTGTTTTGAACTAGACATTTAAAACATTTTTATCATGTAAAATTTGAACATAATATATGTTCTGTGTTCAATCTAGAGTAGTAGAAAATTATATATGGTATTTGTAATCAAAAATCTTTTTTACTTATTGGGACATTGTTCATTGGCCAGTTTTTCATTAAAGCCATAGAAATTCCATTCAGCTTTGATATAAATATTCCCCCAATTGTAGAAATGGAACTTAATATGAATACATTACTTGATACTTGATAATGTTCTATAAATATACAAATACAGACTTTTACAGTAGCCTGACCTAAACACTGGCGAGTGCAAAAATACAAAAAATATTTCTACCATATTTATGTACAAACTAGCCCCAAATGCCAATGCTCAATAAAGCTCACAACCATGCATGTTTTGTTTTTTTTTGGCTTTCCTTGATGTTATATTAAACAAGAATCGTCTCATAAAATCATCAGGGCATTGTAATAAAATGCTGAGTAAAGGACCCTATTTTGACTTTTATTTTGATTTCAGCAATACAGTTTCCCAGCTACAGTTTTTCAGGCTTTAGCATGATCTCCCACAGCTGTCTGTGCATTTTCATGGATTTTTGTGGGCGTTACTACATGCAGGCAAGATATGCTGTGCACTCACTTGGTAATTTACAGGTAATAGATTGAAATAGTTAGCTAGCTGACACAGCCATGTTAGATAGAACGCTTGCCAAAATGGTCGACAGAGCAAAGTATGAACTGTGATATAGTGATGATTAATTCAAAATAGCTTTCCTGACTTTCCATGACTACAACATTTTCTCTAGTGGATAAATTAGTACCTGCATCTTAATATTAAAATAGAATGAGTATTAACAACAAAACCACCAGCAGAATCAGCAATATATTACATTTCAGTGAAATAATATTCCCACAATATTCCAATATTACTAAATTGAAGAATATTATTTGTATGGGGTAGAATGGTGGTTACCCCTTTTGCCACTAGAAACAGAAGCAATATAATGGGGGATGCAGAGTATGCTAGGCATTTGAGCCCACCAGAACGTTGTTTTTTAATTGATCAATTATTTTATTTTGTTAAACAAAATCTTATATACACAAACACATTTTATTTATTAATAGTGTAGAGAAACAAAACTGAAATCTTTGAAAGTGACAAGTGAAAGTGAACTCGCTCTCCCGTCACTCCAAATTAAAGCACATTGAAGACATGAAAAAATTACATGAAGGATTCATAGAGGCACTTGTTGGGTGGCCAAAAGGAAAAACCTTAAAAAAAAAATTGGATGAAAAAGTGAAAAGGATTAAATTCCCAACATAAAATAAGACATGTCTGAATTTAATCATGAGTTTCTTTTTATAAGGGTGAAAGTTTCAGGACAAGAAGCAATCTCTTTTCCCCAGGTTAATATATTACCATGAGCTTTATTTGCCTCCCAGCCATGTAAAGAATGAGGTATGTCTAGATAGTGTACAAAAGACTAGTTGAAATTGCAGTTCTGCAGTGATAAGTTATTCTGTTTGTGTGTTTAGAAGCTTATTACAGTGTTCAATGTTTGTTTGTTCGTTTGTTATTCCTTTCCTATTTTTATAGCCTTATCTTAAAAATTTAAAAGTCTAAAAAAGTCTTATTTCACTTATCAGTCCTGTTTGTGCAAATCTGAAGAATTGTAGCTGTTAGCTTTGCTCTGTTTCTCAGCCCAGTCTCCCAGAGAAGTGCTCTTCACTGCTGACCACCTGGCTGAGGCCTCCAGAAGCCTGGTTCACTCTGTGTTAATCTAATAGAGAAACAGAAGGAAGACTGTATGTGCTGTGCTCTGGGCCGGAGATGGAGACAACCATTAGAAAATGCACAAATGCATCAGCACAATCATCAAGGCCAGAACCCATTAAGGACCACAATGGGTTAATTAAACATGACAAGGAAACAGTAAAGAAATAGCCCTGTTTTCATGAAAATCTGAAACAGGACTAGAGAATCATGCAGCTTAGAAGAGAGAAAGAAAGCATTTTGCACAGCTGCAGCACATTAACATTATCTACAAGACTTCATAGTGCATATTCAGCAAGCCATGGGAAAAGATGGTCTTCTTCAAGCATTGGTGGTTCAGTGATAGTATTCTTGTCTGCCATGCAGAAGGACAGGGTTTGATTCCTGGTCTTTTTAGCAAGACTTTTTGCAATACTTGATAATGTAAAGAGCATCAGTAAATATCTCTTTCACAATGAAGACACCACAAAACATGGAATCCATATGCTTTAATACGTCCAGCTTTAGTAATCATATCTTCTGTGAAATTTTACTGATATAATTTAGAGTAAATACTTGTAGAACTACATGTAAGATACACTGTTCATCTCATCAACTCTTACGAAGAACAACAAATGTTAATATATACATTATCATTATCATAATATTTATATATATATATATATCTTTGGGCTAAGAGCTGTATGGGATGCCAATTACTGTTCAATAGCTGGCTTTCACAGACATGCATATTTCCTTTTTAATGTAAAATAAACAGAAATGTTTATAGTCCTTTTACTCGACAGCAAAGTAACTGTCATACATAATTGAGAAATCTTTAAAATGCCTGTTATTTTGTGTTCGATGATGTATAACTAATCATTATTGTAAGTAAAATGTTCAACTATGTGATCAATATATTAGAAGATGGTGTTCCCAATATATAATCTAATATTAAAATAAGAAATTATGGACTGTGTAGTTAAAATTCATTGCCTGTTGTAATATTATGCATGCTCAAAAGGAAGGAAAATCTGAATTGTCAATTACCTTATTAAAATGCTGAAATATCTTAATAAAAATGTATTGAGAAAATAGTTTTATCCAGCTGTCTCTTGGACTACAATCTCACTAGCTACTTAAATTTTAATGCAAGTTGTCCATAATTAGACACATTCTGTTTTATTCACACCCCCACACAAACACACACAAAGAACTGTAACATAAAACTGTGGTCAGAGGATCCCTGTATTCTTGACCTTGAAGAGCAGACAGCCATGAACAGATCAATAGAGATACTCTACATAACATCCTATATAAAAAAAAAAATAAAAATAAAAAAAAAAAAGAAAAAATAAAAATCGGACAAAATGGGGGGGCACCGTGGCTTAGTGGTTAGCACATTTGCCTCACACCTCCAGGGTTGGGGGTTTGATTCCGGCCTCCACCGTGTGTGTGGAGTTTGCATGTTCTCTCCGTGCCTCGGGGGTTTCCTCCAGGTACCCCGGTTTCCTCCCCCAGTCCAAAGACATGCATTGTAGATTGATTGGTATCTCTAAATTGTCCTGTGTGTGTGTGTGTGTGTGTGTGTGTGTGTGTGTGTGTGTGTGTGTGCCCTGCGATGGGTTGACACTCTGTGCAGGGTGTATCCTGCCTTCATGCCCCTTGATGCCTGATATAGGCACAGGCTCCCCGTGACCCGAGAATAGATCGGATAAGCGGTAGACAATGATTAAAAATGGACAAAATGTAAAGGAGCATGTACAGTGTTTGCATCACATGTTGCATTCCAGTGCAATCCACAGTACTTTTTTTTTGTGTGCCAGTGCTTATTACTGGTTTGTAGCATGTACTGGTTTGTGTTGCGTGTTTCTGACGTGTGCCATACAGAACACAAGAGCAGATGGTTATGTTGGACTGCTTTATGAGAGTAAGCCATGTGGGACAATGTGCTCTGGTTGTTTCTGTATTTGCTTATTTACATTGCAGCAGCTGTTTTTGCTACTGCTTTCTGTCAGTTAGGCAGTTGTAAGTGTGTGTGTGTGTGTGTGTGTGTGTGTGTGTGTGTGTGTGTGTGTGTGTGTGTGTGTGTGTGTGTGTGCCTGCATGTGCATGAGTGCATGTGGGTACTGTTTTCTCTGTCTGCAGTATCCTAGCTTGATGTCTGCACTGCAAATCACCACCAACAATGTAAGGATTCGGGGACATCATAATTCTGACATAGAAAGGTAAATATAAAAGTCCTGAAAACAGTGTTACTAGGTTATTATTTGACTTATATATAACAAATTCTACCTCATAACAGATACCAAACTTTCATGGGATCCAATATATGGATCAACCATACCAGTCTGTTATGAAGAATGCTGTCTTCCAAAGTGGCAGATCTTATGTAAATAGTCCTACATGAACTGGAATGTCACATATGTGAAAATAGGAAACACTGGAAATGTGGTTTGGATGAAATGAGACTGAGGAGGTTATATTGGGTAAGGCTTTGTTATCCAAAACCTGAAAACACACACAAGTACTTTATTTTGAACCACAATTTAAAATATCCAAAATTCCATAAAGAGGGACAAAATATGCCAGATGCACTATTCCTGTAATATACAACTAAATATCCGCATCAGTCTTGTTAATCAGCATAAAACAAATCACCTCTTTCACAAATGTAGCTACTAAAAATCCCTAAAGATTTTGTACAAAAAGTTTGTTACATTTTTGGTACTTTATGTTTGGAGAAGCATTCAGAGACCCCTAGTGACAAACCAATGCACGTGCCACAGACAGTTGACAAGCAAATCCTAGGCTGGTATCTCTACTAAATGCTGGCAGTTTAGTTGTGTTACAACAAACTTCTTTAGATGCTTCATCAACAATTACTATATCAGGCCTGTTTAGAGCTAGGCTCATATTAGTTTCCTGACTACACTGATGAAACAATTTTGATTTTACAAAAGTGTTGGAATATATTGTAACAGTACTGGAGAAAAGAAATGTTAACTCTCTGTCATGTCATACGATGTACATATTTTTACAGTTACAGCCATTTATCAGATGGGGTATAGATCAATGACCTGTTCATGGTTTTTATGTATAATCTAAAGGGAGAGAGAGTTCAGATACCAAATACCTGCCATCTTGCATTAATGAAAAATATTAAAATATCCACAGCAATCAGCCATAACCTGTCTGTGTGATCTCAATAAACACACGTACACACATACAAATAAAAGACATGTACAGGAATTCACAGGTTCATAATCTGGTTATTCATAATTCCTGTTGTGCTACGGTCACAATAACAGTCTGTCAGTTCTGCATAGGACTACAGACAAATGTCATTGTAAACCCCACCAGGATGCTTATGATTATCAAAATTAATATCTAATTGAGCATCCGCTAAAGGACAGGGTTCTGTCTGCTATTCACTGTGCTTATTTTTTCAGACAGGCTCATTAGGCCAACGGCAAAACTAATATAGGCTGATTGCTCATTTAATTTTCACGGGTTCGCCAGAGTCAACAAAGTGCAGGGGGTGTGTGTGTGAGACAGACTCCTGATCACCGAATGACTGATCTGACAAATGGAGGCTGAAGAAGAGGATAGAAGGGCTAAAGGACACTTGAAGCTCATTTAACCTTTTAGAATGTAATTAAAGGCAGACAGAAAGTGAGCTGGACACAAATTCATTTTCAGACCGCTCTTGTGTAAAATCCAACACTGATGCTCTAAAAGGAAGCAGCACAAAATGGATCGGTTTAGCATACTGATCAAATATTAACCTGCAATTTGAAAGGCCTTGCTTTAGTTCCTAACCCATAGTTTTAACAGACTATAACACTAAGCCTACTGTATGTTTCTGATAGCATTGTTAACACACCCTCATTGATTTCCCTTCACCAATTAATTTGAGAGAAATCTGTTTTATGCCATCTTAAGGAACATTCAGTTGCTTTATTACCACAGGGGATCAGTTCAAGATGTAAACTGTAAACTTTAGGAGCAGCCAAAAGACACAGTGATTTGCAATTTCAATATCCATCAGTCATGTCAAGTAGTGACAGTGTTCAGTGCACCACTCATGATAGTCAAATACATAACCTAAAAGAACAGAAATTGCACACACTGGCATACAGACCACAGATGTAGCTACAGACGTACATGCTAATTAGATGCTGTTTCCATCTCTGAGTTGTTGGGGGTTTTTTTAGCTTAAAATTTCTTGTTTATAAATCTGGTGGTCTAGACACTATTACAAAAAAAAAACTCAGCCCCTGATTATGGAGAACTTTTACCACATATATGTAACTTTTGGGCTTCATTAAATAAAGCCATGTAAACTTAATTTTAACAAATATGAAATAAACAAAGGATACAAAGTATGAATAAAAGGATGGAAGTGGCACAATGTTCACAGATGTGTCCACTATTTTAACATGCTAAAAGGAATCTAGAAAAAAATATTTCAAATAGTTGCTAAAATGCATAGCAAGTCAATTTCAAAAGAATGCATAACCATTTCAGAAGCTATTAAGAAAAGGCTGTGGGTCAGTCCACCTAATAGGTACACTGTAGAAATCCAATGGATATTAAAAGAGAAAGTAAGGGATAATTCTCTTTTGAAACTAATCATGATGTGAATGCAGCAATGAGGATAAAACAACCCATACTTGGTTCTGCTTGTGTGTCTATTAAAAAAAGCCTGATAATTAAAAAAAAGGCCATGAACCCTGAGAATTTGTGTAGTGAGTGGCCAGAATATTTGACAACAGTGCCATGTAATATAATGATCCTGAGAAACATGACCACAGTGATGTTGCACAGTGGGTATAGGGTAAAGGTTTCAGTTGTCATTCCATGATGTCATGTTCCGTGAAAGTAGTCTGATATGATCTACTGTGTGCTCGTCAGCGTAGTGCCTGGATTTTGTGGTTTGAAACAAAACTGCTTTACAACACTCAAGGGGATTGTCAAAGAACATAGAACATAAGGCTTTGTTATTACTGATCGCTTTCTTTTTGTTTCTTCATTAGACCTGGTTTAATTTTAGACAAAGTAATAAATTATAGCTTTGGTGTCTTAAACAGTGCTGTCCAAATGACAATGCTCTTGATAACTTCCGCCTCATAACAGGGCCAGGTTGATTAGGAACTACAAGACCAAAGAAAGCAGAATACAGACCACAGGTTAATGGTCTGAAAAGTGGCAGTTAAAATCCTGATCTAGCAACCAAATGCCTGTGAATTTAAAGCTCAGTCTGGTCAGAGCTTCTTCACAGGAGTATAAATTGCTCCTCTTATCTGTTTTTGCCATGTAAAATTCTGTTTCCTTGTTTGAAACCTTTACTATGGGAGAGTTAGTGACATCATCAGTGGACATGCTAAATGATACTTTTCAGTAATATAACACTTGGCTTAAAATACGAAAGCTGGTAGATATTAGGCAATTTTACCTAAAGCACCTTCAATAGGAACATAAAAAGCTAGCCGACATGCTAAATAATTAATGTGACTTCTTCAGGATCTACTTCTGCTAGCAAAGCAAAAATAAACAAAACAATTGTCCATATTGCATCCAAAAGGTCACTTACTTGATATTAATTTTGGCTTAGGGCCTCATGCTGGCAGCCAAATCACAGTTGTGCCAATATTCAGAATAACTGCATCCATGCTTATGAGATATTGCTTAAATATAACATGGGCAAGACTTCTCAAATATTAATTCTCTCTTTTACATAGGTGGCAGCATCTGTGGTTTAGCCATAGCATTTATAATTTTTGACTCCTTGCTTTGTGGCTCAGTGGTAGGTTTCTCGCCTATCATGCAGAAGGCCCGGGTTCGATTCCTAGCCAATGCCTCAATCCCAGCCACTGGATGCAGTGCCGGTCCCAAGCCCGGAAAAATGGGAGGGTTGCGTCAGGAAGGGCATCCGGCGTAAAACATTTACCAAGTTGTTGTGCGGACCAGTTGGTCCGCTGTGGCGACCCCGAACAGGGAGCAGCCGAAAGCAACTTCTTCTTCTCAAGCAGCTAAGAGCTTTTATTTACACTGATCAAGCATAACATTATGACCAGCTGCCTAATATTGTGTCGGTCCCACTTTTGCTGCCAAAACAGCCCTGACCCGTTGAGGCATGGATTCTACTAGTTCCCTGAAGGTGTGCTGTGGTATCTGGCACGAAAATGTTAGCAGCAGGTCCTTTAAGTAGTGGAAGTTGCGAGGTGGGCCTTCCATGGATCGAACTTGTTTGTCCAGAACATCCCACAGATGCTCGATGTATGGCAGGTCCCAAGGTTTTACCAGCAGAACATTGCCCAAATCATGACACTGCCTCCGCCAGCTTGCCTTCTTCCCATATTGCATCTTGGTGCCATGTGCTCCCCAGGTATGTGACGTACACACGCACCTGGCCATCCATGTGATGTAAAAAAAAACAGGATCCATCAGACCAGGCCACCTTCTTCCATTGCTCCATGGTCCATTTTTGATGCTCACGTGTCCATTGTTGGTGCTTTCGGCGGTGCACAGGGGTCAGCATGGGCACCCTGACTGGTCTGCAGCTTTGTAGCCCCGTACGCAACAAACTGTGATGCACTGTGTATTCTGACACCTTTCTATCAGAACCAGCATTAACTTCTTCATCAACCTGAGCAACAGTTCACCACTGTTCCTTCCTTGGACCACTTTTGATAGATACTGACCACTGCAGACCGGGAACACCCCACAAGAGCTGCAGTTTTGGAGATGTTCTGATCCAGTGGTCTAGCCATCACAATTTGGCCCTCATCAAACTCACTCAAATCCTTACGCTTGACCATTTTTCCTGCTTCTAACACATCAACTTTGAGGACAAAATGTTCACTTGCTGCCTAATATATCCCACCCACTAACAGGTGCCATGATGAGGAGATCATTAGTCTTACTCACTTCACCTCTCACTGCTCACAATGATATGCCTGATCGGTGTATATACTTATAGATTTCACCAGCTGTAAAAGGAGTATTCACTGAATGGAAAAGGATGCGTAGAGTGAAACTCATGTCGGTTAATGATTTTGGAAAGCTTCACAAAATAGCTAGATAATGTTACCTCAACATTCTTCAGAATCACACTCAGCAAGGAAACTCTCTTGATGCATCCAACCCAATGGCACCATGTAATCAACTGGGCTACAGCTTCTAAAGTATCTGGAATATATCAGAATCTGCTTTATTTTTAGATTAGGTTTTTTAGGTTATAATACATATCTTTTTTTATTTTGAGTATTTTGTGTACATACTTGGGCAAACAAGTTGTTTGATTTCTTTGATATTTTCCATTCGTTAGTAATAAAATCTGAAAACCAATTTTTCTTTTAATATATATTTTACTGATGCTCAGTTCTACAAATGTCAGCAAATAAGTCAGTTGTTTAACACTAATAACTTTCCCGCAAGAAAAAATAGGCAATTCCTCAGAAACAGTCTTTAAAATGATGTACAGTTACTCTTGTGGCTGCCAGAAGTGCTGTGGAAACAAGAGTAAATGTGCATGTGTGTTTGACAAACTCTCTGTGGAGTCTAATAAATATAATGTGAAGAAAAAATAATATTAAAATAACACATATATAACATATGCAATCTACTGCTATAACTTTACTGCTGATCTAAATAAGGTCAGTGTTCACCTGCAGCACTATTCTAGTAGTTTACTTAACCAAATATTTTAATATTCACTCTGGCATGCTGCGGTGTTATATGCCAATTAATCTTCTCATCAAAAATATTTATAATACCTGTAAAGCAGTTTAAGAAATGTAAGTGCATACTTCTATTTTCAAGACAGGAACTGTTCCATACTTATCAGCACATGACAAATTTTCCACTAAATGTGGAACTCTTTTATGGATGGAAAGACTGACTGAAGTAGTCAGTCTCAGAGGACATAGATGAAAGCAAATTAGGAGAGAAAAAAGAAAGACAGGAAGGTAAATATGAATTTAAGTGAGGTCCATTAAACATGGATCTATTGTCCAGTGATAATGGATGAGATGAAGTTTAAGACTGGCATTCATTACGTCTGAAGATTTACTGCCTTCTGTTTCTAATCAATACGTCATGCACAACATGCTTCAGGGGACTGTGCTCCTTGTGTCAATAATGAGCTATTTCCTCTTCAATACTCACTGTCTGATAGATCAACATTTTATGAGAAAAACAAGATAAAGCATGGTGTTTTTCAGAGTAGTTCTTTTAAAATCCTTCTATGCTGGGTTTACATTCACTATGAACAAATTGTCAATCAATCATTATAACGATTATTAGTAGTGTCCACGATTTATTTTATTATGAAATTTAGAAGCTTTTTATTGATTTGTTGGTATACAGTATGTTCACTTTATTTTATGTATAAATGTTTTCTACATTATTCACAATGCCATCCAACTACCTGCTGATACTGGAGGCGATAATAATAAGTCCACGTGAACAAAGAGACTGTCTTGAGACCATGTTACTGATTTATAGTAATGACAAGTCTGAAGTCTGTGTCTGTAAGCTTTGAGTTTCCATACTAGTTATGTTGTTTTAGTGACAACATACTGACAACAGCAGTATTTAATTATAAGTTCTGATGTTAACAAAGTGTTTATCCTATAAATTACACAGTTAATCAGGGAAAAATCACAGGCCACACACACACACACACACACACACACACACACACAAAACAAACTGCATCCAACTACTCCAGGACAGGAGATCAAATGATGAATCTTCTGACAACCTCTGAAAGACAAAACTGTTACGTTTTCTCCTCACGACCATAGATCAAAAATAAGCAAAACAGCCATTTGTGTGCTTGAACAAGTCATGCCTAATCAGGTTAATGGCAGCATTCAAGTGTAGTTAGTCTCTCAACTGAGGGCAGCGGAATTAATATATGTGCCTGTGGCGCTGCCCAATTTGCAGCAGTTAAACATCCACCTCTTTGGAATTGAAATTTTGGCCCTGGAGAAGCTCCTGAGGATTTGAGTGATTGCATGTTGAAGAAACACACATTAATCAATATGTACAACAGATAATTTACATTGGTCTCTGACTGGGTCTTTGTACTTTTCTGTAGCACAGATGGCTTGAGGTGAACAAATAACAGGTAACCTAAATACCCAAGCATAACAGTTACAGTACTAATCCAGTCTGGCTGCTTTTCATGGCTTTTATTAGCTCTTCATTAGAAGATCCTATCACAGATCTTACACTATAACATGGTGTGAAATAAAATCAGTGTCATACATCATCTCTGTCTGTATCTACAAATAACCAAAGATAAACCCATCATATATCTGTATCTCAGGAGCAAAATGCTGATAAATTTATAAAGTCATATATTTTTAAATTATTTAAAAAATAATTGGTATGTGGGGGCACGGTGGCTTGGTGGTTAGCACGTTTGCCTCACACCTCCAGGGTTGGGGGTTGGATTCCCGCCTCCGCCATGTGTGTGTGGAGTTTGCATGTTCTCCCCGTGCCTCGGGGGTTTCCTCCGGGTACTACGGTTTCCTCCCCCGGTCCAAAGACATGCATTGTAGGTTGATTGGCATCTCTAAATTGTCCGTAGTGTGTGAATGAGAGTGTGTGTGTGCCCTGCGATGGGTTGGCACTCCGTCCAGGGTGTATCCTGCCTTGATGCCCAATGACTCCTGAGATAGGCACAGGCTCCCCGTGACCCGAGAATAGATCGGATTAGCAGTAGACAATGAATGAATGAATGAATAATTGGTGTGTAAACGTGGATGAATCCAGGCTTGTGCAGAAGGCTATGAGGTTCACAAAACCCAATTTGACCCTGTTATGCATTGGAACAGGGAAGGTTTCACTAGGCGTTTGTGAAATACACAAGACAGGCTGTTTACAGACTGCAGATTATGAATGGCAAAGGCTAGTGAGAGGTGAGAATAAACAGCTCAGAGTTTTCACCCTGTTTGACACACAGTTCCTTACAGTATATATAACACATCTTTTGAGATGACAACCAGGCCGGTGGTTCTGGAAGGGACTTATATATACAAAGCATGCAGGTTTGGATGGAATTCTTGATGTAGACTTGATGCCTTTAGTGTCATAGGAAAACTGTTCCAAAACACACTACTCTAGAATTGTAGAATTTTCTTGTTAATGTGAATTAATTAAAGTATCGAGGAAAACCTTTGCATAATGTTTTGGTCATAGAACAGAAAATCAACTTTACTGACAATTGAGTTAAGTTAAGTATGTTAAGTAGCCTTTATTTGTCATATATACATTACTGCACAGTGAAATTCTTTCTTCACATATCCAATACTTACAAGGTTGGGGTCAGAGCGCAGGGTCAGCCATGATGCAGAAACCCTGGAGCGGGGGGCCTTGCTAAAGGGCCCAATGGCTTCAGCTTGGCGGTGCCAGGGCTTAAACCTAGACCTTCCGATCAACAAACCAGAACAAATGGCTGAGCCTGACTTTGGGCAAACCACCTCCTTGAAATTGCCCCTGCCAGGTAAGTAAAAGGATTTTTTCATTACTCAGATTATTATCAAGCTGGGGTCAGAGCACAGGGTCAAGCCATGGTGCGGCACAACTGGAGCAGGTGAAGTTAAGGTCCTTGCTTAAGGGACCAAAGTTAGCTTGGCAGTTTGGAAACTTGAACCCTGACCTTCTGATCAGTGACCCAGTGCCTTGACCACTGAGCCACCACATCCCTTGAGATTAACATATGGGACATAAATATTGCCACTTAATTAAGGAACCCCAAATATATCCAATGGTATACCCCAAAGATGAATATTTTCTTATAAAGCATGTTCCTTCTATACCACAGTGATTTGCCAGTTTGTATTGGAATGTGTCTTGGACATAAATCACAACCACAAGCTTAGAGAAAAGACGTACATTTATCTTTGTCCCTAGGTATGCATCATTATATTCACAGAACAAAGCATACTCAATCAGGCTATTCTTCCTTTGTGTGAGGCCTCTGTTTTGAAGTCTTTTCCTGAGTGGTTGAACAATATGACACGAAAACCACTTCTATATATTTTATTCAATAAATATGTGCACTTCAATCCAATATATGCACTTCAACACTTGTACTCATCGTCATCATCATCATATACATTCCAATCAGTACAAGGTAGGTAACTGAGACATGTGTTTCTGACCCCACATGGGTAAACTGGGTACAATTAATGTCTTCAATAACAACGTGCACAACTTCAATAGTAAGTTTTTACTATAGTTGTTTATCTCAACTCTGCATATGGCCCAATATGTGTTATTAAATAGGAATAGAGGTCATTTTATATAAATGTGTACATTTGGTACACCTCGCAGTGATGCTTTTGATGAATATCTGGACAAATACAATGCGAAAACTCTTAATTACACTGTAGAAAGAAAAGGAAATCTGTGCCTGCAAATTACAGCAATTTTCAGTATATTCCCATTTAATTACTTTTTGCCAAGTACAAAGATAATCACACATATTGACACAGCTACACTAACTAGCAGAAATCAAAACTTGCTTTCCTAAGGTTGGGTCAAGCACCAGACATCATTGTCTCCTAATGAGGGTCTATGAACTGAAGACTGGAAAGGGAAAAGTGTCTAAATGGCATGTCTGAAGAGGTGTAAAAACAAATGACAGTAGCGTGCCCTCCAGATCTTGAGTTAGGAGAATACACACAGATAACGAATGGATGAGAACGGGATATTACTCATTTTGAGTTGCTAGTGGTTCAGTGAACAGCTAATCCTAAACACCTGCCTAGTTTGTTTGTTGTCAGCCTGCTAAAAATCAGAAAGTAATCTATCCAATAGCAAAATGGTAATAAGTGTTTCCTCCATATGGAGTCTTCCAGAAAGGTATGACCCCGCCTCATGCTTGTTTTTCATTCCTAGATTTAACTCGTCAATTGATAGAAGTGGATGTGAAATTAACACTTTTACATACCATGTCCTTTTCCTAATGAACAGACACTTTTTTTAAGCTAAGACTAACCTTCAATTAATACTCACACCTGGAAACTATAAGGTTTTACCTTCAGTTGCTGTAATCATAAAAACTGCAGAAAAATACAAAAAATAGTAAACCACAATCGGACTTCCTCAAGTGAAGGACAATTCCATCATCATGGCAACCTTCCCAGACTCTAGATAGGTATGTTATGAAGGTATGGCTCATGGCCTTTTATTTCACAACGCACAGATGTCAGAGGTCATGTATGGCTATCCATCACAATGACAGTGAAGATCATACCTGCACCTCCATTGAAGGATACAGTGAGTCACACACAGTATGCGCCTAAGCCACTCATAAAGAATATGTCAATGAACATATGCAAACACACAAAGATCAGTGGCTCCATGCTGTGCTGCCACAGTGAGATGCCCTTGTGTAGTTTGTGTGAGCTCTGCCGAATTTAATTGAGCTGCTCTGAAGATTGAAGCTGCCATTTAAGATGCTTCTGAAGCAGAAGGGACCTTTAAGAATAATCTAGCGTGTGGAGATAAAGACGTTCACCTGCTTACCACTGATAGCACAGCAGGCTGCAACCATAAACATGGTGCTGAATTCAACTTGTAGTCAGACTTACATTATATTAATTCATTATAACATTTGTGTTGGAACCTAGTCCAAGTTATAATTCATTTTTTTCCTTTCATGATGCTCTGAGAATATTTTTACATAATAGTTTTGTGAGTATCCTCTCATCTCTAAGTCTTGACACGTCTTTGGTTAGTCCCTCTGGAAGAAGATGTAGAGAAAAGTGGAAAAAAGGAAAAAAAAAGTTATTAAGCAATACTGAGACTGTATTACAGATTTGGTAAAAGCTTAAACTGTACTAGCCAGGAATAGAACCTAGTCCTCCCACATGGCAGGGAAAAAATTAATCACTAACCCACCAGCACTAAACTGAAAGAGCTTAAGTTCATCACAAGGGGGTCAAACTAAGTGCATTGTCTTGAATTTAGGGTGCACCCATATTCCAATACAAACCTTTCAAAACATCAACAAAATGGCCCAAAACTACATCAGCAGATGAAACAGAAACTTTATGTAGTTTTTCCAGGTGCAGATGTGAAAATGTAACCTTTAATTAAAGAATATGATTCACTTCCACCGGATACAGTACGATACGATACAAACTTGATTTGTTCATAATATTGGGTAGCTAATGTTAATTTGTGCGTATGTTAATTACAGATTTCACCTGATTAGACTGTTCAAAAATTTCTACATTGGTTAAATAAATAATATAATTTTATAATAAGATAATAAATTTATGCTTGTTGCATAAAAAAAAGAGTAGCTGTTTTGTTCATAAACATAACATCCATAAATAAACACATTTTCTTTTCACCATGCTGCATCACAGTGCAATGTTCAGATGAAAGCTCTATATAATTTCCCTTTCCGCATACATGACCACGATTATCTAGTGTTGTGGCTGACTACACTAGAAAGAAAGCATAGATCCCAGCCATGGATGGCTCTAACATTCTTGGGATTCAGCTTGGTCAGGGCTTTTCTCATGTACCATATGAAGCCAAAAAAGGACTAAACGGTGGCTATAAGGCTTAGTTATTATTGTTCGGTAAGGCTGATCAACAGAATAAATATGCAAAAGTCTCATAATTTTATATGTCTGAAATCAGAATCATCATATAAACTTTATAATCCTTTGCCATGTATCATGTTTCAATGTTTAAACCATATGTTGTGTCCACAGTGGAGCATATATTATACTTAATCTCTCATGTTCATGCTTATTATTGGTCCACGTTAAATAAATACACTGAATACACCGAGAGTTAAACTCAGACTCTTTTTTTCTCTGCGGGAACAAAGTATTCAGGATCATTCAGTAATAGCGAGCTGGCAATATGCGACTTATAACTGAAACGCAATAAGTCACAAATATGAGGCAATAAACCACCAAGAATTTCTAACGGGCAGAAAAATGAGCAATGGTTAAATGGATACAATATTCGATATTCATGAAGTCTGCACATGTTGAAATGTCAGAAGAAATATTCAGATTATGAAGGATGGATAAAAAGACTGACTTAACCAGATGGTGGGCATCAGCAGACGCTTACACTGACTTTATGTTGCAGAACAAATCAGCCTGTTCTTTTCCTCAGAAAATCTCCCATGACGAACTGCATGGGCAAAACCAGACACGACTGTTCCCAAATGAATAAATTTATTCCATAATTCAATGTACAATTTATCAGAAATTGTCAGGCAAAAGTAGTAGACAATGTGATTCATTATGCCAATTTTTGACCGAGCCTCTTCGTTTTTGAGAATACAATGGGAAACAAAAAAAATATGCAAATCACTGTATTGAGTAAATAGGGCTATCTCATTAAAGATAATTAATTCTAGTGACAGGAGATTATTCTAATTACCATACCATGCCGGAAAGGTCATGCAAACACGCCCACAACAAGGCACACCTAATGTCACAACAGAAGCATACAAAAAGACACCAGATTTTCATTAATTTGCATCTAATAAACTCGGCTTTGTAAAAGAGGGCACTGAGCACAGGAACACATGGCCATCCTCGATTAAAATGCCATCTAAATATAAAAAATTTTAAAAACTGTAAACATCTGGCAGAAGTGTATAGATAACTGAGTTGGTGACAAAAGTGATAAGGTCACTAATTATCTAAAGTGTGATACTGAAGGGTGTGACTCCACTTCCAAAGACCTGGTCAGTTTATTAGGAAAAGAACAAAATTCTGCTTAAAGTGTGCTGTTATAGGAGAAGTAACATAATCAGGGTGGATTGCTCTTAATAACATCCTGAAGTGTATTATTCTAAAATATTATGTAATATATATCTGAATATAAGTAGTTACAAGTTATAAATATCCCTCATCAGCCTCACGTTTTTCTCACTCACTCTTTAATACCCCCCCTCAAAATAAATAAATAAATAAAAATATTTACCAAGAATATGGGAAGATTTTCATCCAGAAGACTTGTCAGAAAAAAACACAGCAAAATGTTAAAATTCTTGTCTACAACAAGAATAGTTGACATAATAGATAAGGATGAAAAACTGGAGTATTTCGTTGCAAACAGCTTTTACATTTGCAAAGATGTCTAGTTTTCTAGTCTAGCTATATTCCCGCCAGACCTGAATACTACAGCCAAAAACAAATGACACAAGGAGTCTGTTGGTTTCTACTGACCGTATCAATCTTACTGCTCCTGTGTACATGATCGTTCTTTATCGAAAATACAATGAATAAAGGACACAAAACCAAGCCTCTTTATGGTTATTTATACATCTCTGGAAAGACAAGAGCTAAGCTTAATGAGGTTAGTTGTCAAGATCAGGCTACTGGGGCGAGACCCTCTTAAACGAATCAAAGGCATTTGTACGAGATGTCTAGGGCATCGGTATTAGAATTTCAAAGTGGTTCTGATTGTTTGATCTCGGTTCCAAAAAAAAAAAAAAAGGAAAAAAAGGAAAAAAAGATGGGTTGGGAAAATCATTAGCATAAACCCAGTTTTAAATATGTTTTTCACAATCCTGCTTAGGATCCATAATTAAGCTTGCTAGAGAGATTTCTGAGTTCCCAGATAACGAATCCACGTGGCATTTATGCTGCTTAAGGAAATTTGGGAAGATGGCAACATCTGGAGAGCTTAATAAATAAAATATCTTATTATTGAGAGAGAAAAAAAAGGCAGTGAGAAAAAAAAGGCATCTAAGCAACTAAAAATATGTGTAATATAGTCAATATCTGTAGCAGTTCCTGTTGTAAGGTTATAATAAACCGCATAAATAATAATAATAATAATAATAATAATAATAATAATAATAATAATAATAATAATATAATAAATCAGCAAATAAAAGAAAGTTTAAAGCTTGAAATTAGCAAAGACTAACACCACAAGAACTCTAAGCTTAGATTTAATTAATAATAATTTCATAAAAGAAACACTACTTGAAATTTCGCTTATAAAAGATACATTTTTTTAAAGTATTGTATAAAAAAATGATATATTCTTCATAAAGACATTTTTACTAGAAAGCAGTACTTACAACAGTAAATAATTACAGCAGCAAATATTTCAGATATATCTTTTAAGGTGACCTTTAGAGCCCACTTTACCCTAGAGCATATTTCTGCTATAACAATAATCCAAATAACTCATATTACAGCATGCAAGTACAGCTACAGCAGCTTCATCTCACACATTAATTTGCTGACAGACGGTGAGAGAGAACATAGCTATTGTTTCCGCTATAGAGGTAGAGAGTAATGATATTAAATGCACAAAAAAATGGACTGAAAATTTTCCTTAAGAATGCAGTACAGGAGAATAAAAAAATAAATTAGACCAATTTGTGTGGATACCAACAGATTCCAAGAGTGCCGGCAGAGCCATCCATCCGTAATCTATCTTCATAATAATCATTCATGCTCTAAATACATCTGAGAGGGAGGATAATAAAACACGCGCCATTCAGCTCCATTGATTTGCATTGTTAATTTGCCGCTCGATGGCTACAGAGAGAGAATAATGACGAGCCACTTAAGTGCACTTAAAGGCTTCAGCAAACGTCGCTGTCATCTGCAATGAGGCCTGACAATAAGCTTCACTTCTGTCTTTCTGTAAGGGCACAAAAACATATGGGCCTACTCTATTTATCCAGCTGAATCAACCCTTCGGTTATCTTTAGGTCATTTGAAGCTATGTCTTTTCCAGTATAAAGCCATTTATAAAGTCATCATATTTCAATTACAAAAGTAATGTTCAAGCACTAGGGGGCACGGTGGCTTAGTGGATAGCATGTTTGCCTCACACCTCCAGGGTTGGGGGTTCGATTCCTGCCTCCGCCGTATGTGTGTGGAGTTTGCATGTTCTCCCCGTGCCTTGGGGGTTTCCTCCGGGTTCTCTGGTTTCCCCCAGTCAAAAGACATGCATTGTAGGTTGATTGGCATTTCTGTATTGAATGAGTGTGTGTGCCCCCTGCGATGGGTTGGCACTCTGTCCAGGGTGTATCCTGCCTTGATGCCCAATGACGCCTGAGATAGGCACAGGCTCCCTGAGAATAGATCGGATAAGCGGTAGACAATGAATGTTCAAGTACTTTTGATCCCAGCAGAACAGAGTGAAATATTTATGCTGGAAAATTAAGAGTCTTGTAAACCTGAATCAAAAAAAAAAGTTTTTAAGTTTTAGTCAACTCCTACTTGGGCGGCATAAACTATGGCAATATATCTGGCATATTTTTACATTTCATATTTTTACATTTTATATAGCAGAGCTTCAGGGTATATTTGGTATTTCAATGCAGATAGGAGGTGGTCTGAGTCAAAAAGGGTTAAGCTGTATTTTATTATTTGCAACTTTTTTTATGTCTGCAAAATATACTTCCTGCTTCCCCAGAATGCTCTATGTTCTGATCCATAACTAAGTTAATGATGGGAATATGTAAACAACTCAGGAATGTAGTTCCCATAGTTGGGAAGTCATGGCTGTGTGGTGTAAGTTATACTCAGAGTGATCGAGTCTATACAATCTGACCATCGCTGTAGACACTGTATTAGAGCTCTCCCCTGTGTGGCTGTATGGGATGGAAAATTGGTGGCTCTTATGCTGCCATCAAAAAAGATAGGATTTGTAGAGGGGATTTTTGCATGAAGCATTGAAAATGAAAATGCTCCAGCTGAATATAATTCCTCAGAATATTATACAAGATTGAAATAACTTTCTTGTCATTAGTAGGGATAAAATGTGTCCACATTAGTCTGGGAGTGTAATGTGCTTTAGGCGGGATAGGAAATTACTGAGACGTGTAGTAACAGGGAGTCTGAGATGAATAATTGTACATTGTTGCTATACTTAAGCATTAAATGTTCTGTATTTATACTTTACTTGCATGTTACTGAAACTGAATACATGTATTCTTACTTAATTACATTACGAAAAAAAAGTACCCTCACTTTTTAGACCTTAAAAGCTTATTTAAACTCTACTTTTTACAAATCTTTAAAAGTTTCTAATCATTTCATGTTTAAAGCATACACTCAAGTTAATGAACGTACAAGAATAGCTTGAATATGATTTTTTTTTTTAAAGTATTCTTCTGCAGCAATGGGAGTCTCCTTCAATGGAACTGACGAGTACAAAGAAACATGGAAGGCAAGGAGGCAGAAATATCGCAACTATCGATTGCATCCCAACTTCACCTTTCTGAATAAGAAGAGGATCTTCTTCTTGTAGAATACAAGGTGGATGTCAGGAAAAAAGTGAAAAAAAAAAAAAAAAAAACGTCAATAAACTCATGCCCGAAACTGACCTAGTGGAGCTGTTTCAAAAGCAATCACACAATGCAGTCCACAAGGGAGCCTTTCAAATTCTGAGACATTTCCACACATGACTCCTCCTACAGCTGGTCTGCTAAACCCATTCATATCAAATCTCACTGTGGTCTTTCTTTCTAATGAAAACGCATCAATGTGGATGAGGCGGGCCACAAAACCTTCTTTATTTAGATTAAACTCTTCTATTATCCAGTTCACAAGTACACATTTGATGAGGACGCAGACACCGACTGTGAAATTGTTGAACCAAGAGAGGCGTTAAAAAGTAAACTTGGAGAGACACTGACACTGCACCAAGCTCTCCATTAAAGAAGACACTGATTATTGTATTGGGTTTTAAAAAGCTCTATGATTGCTCTTTCAAGCTTGCTATTTGCATGTTTCATTTTATGGTGGTGGCTTTGTAGCCCTGTTAAATAAAAAAAAGAATGAAAATAAAGCAAAGCAAGGGAAGAGCGTGGCATCTGTTAATGCTCTCAGCGATACATCACTCTGTTAGATTCCATTTGTGTCGGAATTAATTGGTTTGTGTGGACGGGTAATGAAGGAAAATGGCAGTGTTTATCGTCACACACCCGTTGTTAAAAGTAAAATGTTTGCCTGGCAGGCAGCTGACATTTGCACAATGTTCAAAAACAGTGGTGGCTTCGTTTTGGGGGAACAAATAAAGCTGTGGAATGCCTTTTGCAAGGCTGTTCAGGTTGTATACATTTTATTCATGTATTGTCTGTGATGTTTGTGTGCTTGTGTGTCAATTCCATTGGTAAAACATGTGCTTTATAGATAATATTAATCTTTAGAAATAAAACAGATTTTTAACAGTGTCTAAGATTTATTTTGTAAGGTCTAGTGTCACTTCCTAAAATACCCTATTCCGTTGTTTGATTATCTGTTGATATTTCTACCAATGAGGTTTATCCCTCACTTCACTGAACAAAAGGGTGTAGCAGCGCTTTAGTCCTTTAGCCTGTCCAGCTCTCTCACTTCCTTATCTATACACTCTGCTCAAACTGACAGACTCTCATCCTAATACCACCATCTACACCAGTGCTCTTGTCATCTGTTGGTTAACAAACTAGTCCAGCCAAGTCTCAGCCCTAACTGCGTCGCATATCTGCCTTCCTACACATATCTATTTTATATTTCTCATTAACATGTTATTAAATGTCCCTTGAAAATGGTGACTCAGAAAGCAAGCTCTTGCTCCAATTAAACACCATTGTATCTGTGCTAGCATCATTTCCCTAGCAGCAGCATCACTTAACACATTTCAATATAAACATATTTAATGTATTTCAGATTGGATTTCCTGGAGCACTTAAGTAGTTTTACACTGCCAATTTGTGATATACTGCCAGAGACAGAGAGCTTTGTTATAAGAGCTAGTATGACAGGTCATAAATTATTGCACAGTAGAAAGACACAGATGTGAGCAAATACAAAGACATTTACACACATGATCGTGTAGAACACGTCCTCTCCTGGGTGTCACCCTGCTCGTAATATAAATTATTACTCTTTTACATGATGTATACTACAAAGGCAAAGTTTACAAAGAGTATAAAAGGATGTTTGGTATGAGAATACTGTGAATAAGAGACCTGGGATGAGCACAGGGCAGTTTTTATGATTATAGCAATAATTCTTAGGTAAATATCTGTATGGGATTCTACTCAAGTACAGAACAAGTTAATCATACTACACTGAGCTATTACATTTCAGACCTTCATCAGCCGGCAAAATGATTCTAAAACCATATGAGTTGAAACGTTAATAAAGTTTTGGTACTTTTGTCTGAAAGGTGCTGTTGCTTTAGAAACGTCACCTTTTACAGATGCAAAATGCAATAATTGCTCTATTATAAGCTGAATAATTAGTGCTTACATGCTGATTTGAATACTAAGCATATGCATCAAGATGAAAAGACAGTGCAGTAAAACAGATTGTGGTTCATGAGACCAGTTAAGAGTCAAAAGTTGAATGTCCATCATCAGAAGGGCAACTGATACCCAAGGCTGTGCCAACTGTTTTCCACAACCAGCTCAAACACAGCCCTCTTTCAGTCTTATGAACCCATGCCAGGAATTCCTGAACAAAAACTTAAAACGCTGCATATTCTGCTACAAAGACAATCTGTAGCCTTGTGAAGCTGTACAAAAATAAAATGCATTCAGAGCTGCTTTAGTATGATAGCGTGACTTTCTGATCACTTTAGTAGAAATTAGGAAATGTCTCATAACCACGGATGATTAATTATAGCTTTGGCTCTTTTGTCGATTAAAGTTTATTATCTAAAATGATAGGACTTTTATGAAATTGTCCGGTGGGTCCAGTGGATATACAAAAAAAAACATTATTATTCACTTAAAATACTATTTTTCCAAAGGCTGAAAAGGTTAGTGCAGGGAATATATAATGTTAATTCTGTCCAGAGGGGCGGTCGTATTGCAAAATGATTAAAATATTTATCAGGTCTTTTATTGATGAGAGTAATTAACTTCTAACAAGATGGCTAATGTGCTAACGGGAAGAGGAAGTGGCTAATTAGTCAGACTGCAGCCATGTTAAACCAAGGGTAGTGTGAAAGCTGATGAGAAGTGTAGTGATGGCTTTTGCCGTTTCGGTGTATTAAAGAAGCTTAAACTGCCTGAGATCACCACATAACTTTGTGCAACATAAAGTTTACAACTTTGGGAAGTAGAAGGAGTCTTGTATCTGTTTAAATCACTTTAAGCTGTCTATTAAGGTCAAGGTGAAGATTAAAACATTTCTGTAAATTGTAAATAAATGATGTCGGCATGGTAACAGCAACTTGGGCCACATCATATATGATGTGATATAGTGAAGTTGTTGATTATTATCCATTAACGTGTTTTTTTATATGTTTTATTCTGTGGATATTATACAGTACCATGCAGTTTATAGTACAAAAAATATGATGCATGCTCAGTGTCAGGAACAGCTGGACAGTTCCCAGACCCGGAGAGGGCGCTGGCAGGCGAATTCTGGAAGCCTGCTTGTTTGTGTGTATCTTGTGCCACGCCTTCCCTATCGTTTAATTCCTGCCATGTCACCTGTTCCCCATTAGTCCTAATGTTGTGCCCTATAAATAGGGATACTTTTGCATCTGTCTTCGTTGGTCATTGTTCAATGTTCTGTGTTGAGTTATGTTATGTTGACGGCCATGCCATGTTTTATACTTAGGGTTTTGTTTATGTTTTAGTTTCAGTTAGTACTATGTCATGTCTTAGTAAGGTTAGTTTTCCCTATGTCTTGTGTTTATGTTAATAAAGCAGTGCTTCTTTGTATGGGTCTCCCTTCCACGGTGTGTAGGCGCGTGCACGCGGCAACCACGGAGGTTCGGGTTCGAGCCCCCCATAGGGCGGGGGCGCCCGAATGTGACACAGTGGAGAGCAGGATGACATCAGCGTCATAGGAGACTACAGTGTTTTGTTGAAATATCAATATTGTTCTTTTTTACCAGTTACAGAAATGGCAGATGTTTGATTTCTGTACTTATTTCCATCTAAACTAGCTTAAAAAACACCTTACCCACAAACACTCTTTACACATTCCTACAGCACACAGCTATAAACATGCACAAGAAAAACGCAATCTTTTCTTCATTAATGTGCTGTGTGTATAATACTGTGTGTTTATCAACTTTAATTTGAGATCAATCTTTTTCTTTCCTTCCAATAGATGTAAGAAGAATGCTTCCATTAAACAGTGAGTAGGAGAGAGAATGAAGGTAGCAGAGGAACGACATCAAATTAAAATCACACAACATTCATCCAATTGCAGCCTGACTGCTAATATGAGCATCCCAGTTGATGGGACTTTGAGAAGTTACTGCAGTTCACTCACTCATTTCAGATTACTAAATGCCCCGAAGCTGGAAATGAGAGGATAAATAGAAAAGAGTGAAAGATGATTGCTAATCAGCAAAGAGAGAGGAGGAGAGTAATTGGGCTAAAACGAGGCGCAATGTCACCAATTAGCCTGAGGAGTGGGAGAGGAACATGGGCGCACTTTAATTAGAACCGCTTTTCGTGTTCTCAGAAAGCCATGAGAGCGACTCCAAAAATCACCATTCAAGGGAAAATGTCTAAATGAGCTTTTTGAAGCTAATGAGGGGCCGCTGCAGAAAACCAATCTGTTTGTGAGTACAGATTTAACTTTAGCTGTCTACTGATGCAGTGGCTCTTTTGCTTCAATCATAGTTTAATACTTTATATTACCTTACACATTTACATGTATGGCATTTGGCAGATGCTCTTATCCAGAGTGACGTAAAAAAGTGATCTTTTCTTTCTCCAGTTTTAAAGTACCTTTGTTCTATAGCAAACGCATTTGGAGTCATCATGATGGTGTCTCTTTATCCTTCTCATTCATCATCCACAAAAAAATAAAACAAAACGAAATAAAAAATAAATAAAATGCAATAAAATGAAATGAAATAAAACAAAAAAAAAATAAAAATAATAATAAAATAAAATAAAACAAAATCCAGTATGTACTTTAAGTAAAATATTGGGGCATACTGTTATAAATAAATGATAGGTAGTGTGTTTGATACCACCTTGTAGCTGATTATTTTCAAAAAAAAAAAAAAAAAAAAGTGTTTAATTCCACAGCAATTTGCCAAGGATTAAAATATGTGTTTACTACAGGATGCCATAACTTTTATCTGTTTATAGTTACATTTAATGTTGTGGAATGCTCACAAAACAAATTTGCTCCATTTTATCTCTTACGTTATAACAGCTATAAACAATTGTTCTGTTGCTTTCTCTTAGCAGTTAATTAGTCAGTAAAAATGCATTTGTTAGTAAGAAGCCATGTAGTGAAAGGGGCTCAGTCCTGAAGACAGAAAGTTGGAGCTCTGTCTCTGAATGTTACAAAGTGCTCACAAGGAAAATACCTAAAATAAATGTTATATAAACGTCTCCTTACAGAAACCTTCACTATATTAATTATTATATGTTATTCTTTATCAAATAGCAGCATGTTTGTGATTAGGCTTCGATTGCCCTTGTGTAAGTCATTATTATTAATCAAAATCCGATATGATTTAGAATGAATGCATTAATATAAACCTATGAAGAATTACTGTAAGAGCTACTGTAGTAGGAAAGTACTAAATACCTTATGAGCAGTCAGGTTAACAATGTGGATGTGGTATTTGAATATTTATCATTAAACTGAAGACAGTGAAACAATATCTATGATGATTTCATATTACAATGAGTGCATGATATTTAAAGAGAACACTGTGACATAAAAACACATACAAATTCAACACCTTTCCCCACCAGCAGGTTCACACTCACCTGAATACTGATGAGACACACTTGTTATCAATCACACATACACCCATGTAAACACAATCTCTCACTTTTTGTGAAGTAACACTCAGGGTACGACTTACAGTCTTGCTAAGCCTTAATTTACATTCCCTGGTGTTCTGGATTTTGGTTTTAATTTATTTTCTGCTAATCACCTGATTTTCTTCCTGTCCTTTATCATGATATCGATTCACATTTTTTCATCCGTTCTATCGATCCATTTTAAACACGTACATGTACGTCTCGGTACTTCTTGGTGTTTGGTCCTGCAAATATGAGTATCAGAAAACTCATTAAAAAGTCCTCCAGACTACACATTTATAGAACCACACAAACAAATTCAATGCACAAGAAACAATGTATTGTAAACCATAATTGTGGTTATTTTCCCACAGTTTAGTGAAGACAGTTCATTTTTCTTGTTTTCATCAACCTCCGCTTTCTAACCAACCTCATTAAAAGGGGTCAAGAAAACAAAACTTTTAGTGCTGTGACCACAGTTCAGACTTTCCAAAAGTGCAACTTTAAACGGATGCTTTAAGCGAAACAGTCTGCGAGGTTTAGTCAGTGTATCTTACAAATGAATAAAGAAAATGAATGTTAAATGAAACCGAATTAAAATTTGCATAATTACTTTTTTTAATTTTCATGTTTAAATATCACCAGTTGTTCTAGTAACTAGTAACACACTTAATGGTGTATAGACGTTTATCTTTCAATTATTTTTTTATCTCATAAATGACATAATGAGGAATTATTATTGAATAATTCGACATTTGATTTTCTGATGTTACTGAGTGCAAATTTGCATGAGAGAATGTTAGCAAGGGTTTTTCTTAACGTTATAAAGCAATTTAATGATACAGAGCTTGGGGATAATTTAGTGTTTTGTGAGGTTGATGTGGAAGTGTGGCTCCTTCTCTGTAAGGAAATCTATCATATAAATCTATAATATAAAGGGTTTTTTGTTTGCCCTTCTCTTTCCGTTCCCACAGTCCAACATAACAGATCAGCAAAAAGTGTCAGAGGCAGAAGAATGATATGAGTTTGCCCAAAAAAGCAGTGTAGAAGAAGATCAGAGTCATCATGTGGCTTGATGTGGCTTGCTATCCTCACACCTTAACGACGCTCTAGAGCAGCAATTCCCAAGCCAGTCTCCAGAGTCTCCTGTTTTTGTTTTACATTTCGTTGTTTGAATTGGGATACAGAAAAAATGTGGATCAACTGGGGAATTGGAGGAAAATCTTGGCACCGATCTAGCAGTATAACACTGAGAATTTAAGGGTCGAGTTTCAGAGATTGAAAAATGTCACAACAGTCAACATGGCCATCTTACTGGAGTGGTTGATGAGTGGTTGATGACCGACTTGAAGCATCAGTGTTTGGTTGTTTCAGATCATTTAGTAAGAAAGAAGAAATTTCAGTAAAAAGGAGGAGGAGCTATTGTTCTTTATCGGAAATTTGAGCACTCGATTCTTGAGAAGGGGAGAAGATGAGCCTTCTTGTAACAACACTGTAACATCTGAGTAGAGAGGGGGTCCGGGGATTTAGAGATGTCAGTATTAGTGAGGGGGTTTTCAGTGAAGATACTGTTGTGCCGCTTGTAGGAGGAGGTTGAGTGAGTGTGTGTGTGTGTGGGGTTGGGGGGTAACTGGGTTCAAAAGGCCCAGCATCTGTGGGATGTGAATGGTGGAATTAAAGGAGGAAGTAATGAACAATTTAAGTGCTAAAAAATTAGCTTGAGCTTGGTTTATATAGCTTGAGGGAGCCATGACAGTCACAGTCAGGGCAAGGGGCCTGAATACAGCGAAAGATATCTTCGGGCAGGTTATGTGCTAGAGTGCAGAGATGCTTTATATTGCATGAAGTCAGCAGCTTTAAAGGGAAAAAATTTATCAGCTTACAGCTCGTCTATGTGGATGTTCACCTCCCTGAGGCTAACAAGAGTTTTGCGATCCTCTGGAATGGAAGACAGCGGTAAACTTTTTTATCAGTGTTTCATCTGACATGCTGAACGATCGCGTACAAGCTATTCAAAAGTAAAGTTAAATAAAACAATAAACAGGATGGAACCTCGAACTTTTGACAATCAGCGAACTTGTTTCACCTCTAGGTCCAGTCACGCAAGGAATCTGCGAGGGCAGCTGGTATTCTTGCAAAATTTGGTTTTTATTTTTGTTCTTATTTTATTTTATTATTGGATGCTTGTCTATATTATTAATGCTCTAAGTTCAGCAGTGCACTAGTGAAAAAGATCAGTTATTGCTCCTGGCAACCTCAAGGCAATGACACACTCCTTACTCCAAAATCAGAACATGACTTCAAATCATTTTGTAGAAATGTTTGGGGTTTCAATGTTTAGCCATTAAAAAAATCAATGCTATCGTCCGGAGATGACGGGTTTGAATCCCAACGATGTCGCAGCCATCCTTGGCCGGGAGTCTAAGAGGGCATGATAGTCAGTCACAGCGACATGAGGCATCTGTGGTGACTGTTAGCTCACCATCAAAAAACAAGATCATAATCCACATGTGAATGACATTTTTAAATGTACAGAGTTGGTTGAGGAAAGTTTTCTAGCCCTTCTTTCACAACAAAACTGTTTACTTTAATTACTCAATTGTACCTCCAAGTGAAACACAAAATGAAGTGTTAACCTCTCCTTAAGCTTGATTCATAACCCGAAGCAGTGAATATTGCCTAGAGAGCCAAATGTGCTAGGATCAGCACTAATAATCATTTATTTCCTGCATTTTGCACAAAGCTGAACTGAAAGCTTTGAGCTTCCGTTACAGTTTACATTATCTACATTACCCTACTATCACCGTTTCAAGTGGAAGCAGACGCATCAGACACCAAATGTCTTGGCCAATTAACTACAATCGGAGTAAATTCGATTTTTTTTCCCTCCCTAACCTGTTTCTTTAAAACACTTAAACACAAGTAAGCCGTTTATTTACAATCCATTTTTCATGCTGACATTGATCAGTGTAAGTGTGTTTCAAATGAAATTAGAACAATTTATCAAGTTAATGTGCAATAAATATATGCAATAAATGTTATTTATCTAATACCGGGTTTTTAAAATAAATTAATATATGTGTATGTTCACGATTTTTTGAAAATCAAGGGGGAAATAATCCATCGCTAATTATTTCACTAAACGTTTTGATAAAAACATCAACTTGTCCCTCAAAATTTATTTTTCTATCTCAGTAAAATTTTCACTAAAGGTCTCGCATCCAGTTATAATGCAGTATTAAAATATTAAAACGTAAAACCCTTTTAAGCTTGAAGTCCCCTCTTTCTAAATAGAAAATGGCCCGGGGAATATAAAGTGCCGTAGTTAATGCATTACAGCATTACATAACCTTCATAACAATTCTGTAGCTAAATATTTAGAATATGTACAGGGGTAAGGACACAGTGGCTGGTTATGTAAAACAGTCTTTTTTTAAATTTTCAAGCCTTGCATTTTAATTCCTAAAAAACAAATTTCATTTTAAACCAAAACAGAGAAAAAAAAGGAAAAGGGGAAAAAGGAGAGAGAGAAAAGAGAGAGAGAGAGAGAGAGAGAGGGGGGGAAAGAGGGGGAGAGAGAGAGAGGGAGAAAAAGAGAGAGAGAGGGGAGAGAGAGAAAAGAAAAGAGAGAGAGAGAGAGAGACAGAAGAGAGAGAGAGAGGGAGAGAAAAGAGAAAAAAAACAGAGAGAGAAAAGAGAGAGGGGAGGGGGAGAGAAAAGAAAAGAGAGGAAAACAAAACAGAAAAAGGAAAAAGAGAGGGAGAAAAGAGAAAACAGAAGAGAGAGAGAGAGAGAGAGAAAAGAGAGAGAGAGAGACAAAACAGAGAGAGAGAGAAAAGAAAAGAAAAGAGAGAGAGAAGAAGAGAAGGGGAGGGGAGAGAGAGAGAGAGAGAGAGAAAACAGACAGAGAGAGAGAAAAACGGGGAGAGAGAGAGAGAGAGAAAAAGAGAGAGAGAGAGAGAGCAAGAGAGAGAGAGAGAGAGAAAAGAGAAAAAGAGAGAGGGGGGAGAGAGAGAGACAAACAAAAGAGAGAGAGAGGGGGCGGCAGAGAGAGAAAAGAGAGAGAGAGAGGGGAAGAGAGAGAGAGAGAAAAGAGAAAAGAGAGAGAGAGAAACTAAATGTCAGATGCAGAAATGTCAGATACTATTAATGTGATATTTTTGAGTGGATTTTTTAAAGTTAATATCACACAATCTGCATAATTTAAAATTTCCCAAAATACACCTAGTTGCCCCCCTTGCACTCACACACACACACTCACACACACACAAAACTCACACACACACACCACACACACACACACAAATGTTTGCATGTGGATAAAAAAAAACTCTCTATAAAAATAACAACGGGTATCTGATGAACTGAATAAATTAGCATACTTAAATGAAACTGAAGGAATGTTTGATATTGAAATTTTTTTCCACTACACGTTTAGCCTTTGGAAGTCAGTGCTTATTTTTGCATGATTGTTTTAATATTTAGGTTATATGAATAACAATACCCCATTTCAAATATATACAGTATGTGTTTAATATATTTTTTCAGCACTTTGCAGGCAGAAGGGTTACACAGGGTAAGAAAGTCTAAATAAAAACACTTTTTTTTGGGGGCTTGTCACGCAGATGAGGATGGGGGTTTTCCCTTTTTAGTCTGGTTTCCCCTCAAGGTTTCTTCCTAATATCGTCTCATGGGGGGTTTTTCCCCACCACCGTTGCCTCTGGCTTGCTCATTAGGGATACATTTTAAAAATTATCATTAATATCCTGAATAAATACACTGTTACATACAGTGTTAGAAATTTATTTTATTTCATCCAGTGGATTTTCCCCCGGACCGCTTGCACTTGAGCTAGTGAGTTATAAATTATAAGTGATGTATAATTGCAATGAAGTTGAATACTTTTCTCTCATCTGGCCTTTGTCTCTCTACACACGTTTATCTGTGATAAGTGCGCACTTTACAAGATCGAAGGTCACTCCTCCATGTGGGAAGCATGTTAAAGCATGTTCTAAGACAAGGCAATAAATTGTGTGCATTGGAACAAAAAAGGGGGTGTGTGTGTGTGGGGGGTGTGGGGGGGGGGGGGGGGATAGCATGATGCGCAAATAAAAGGGGGGGGAAAGCAAAAATGTGTTTTCGTCCTTAAGTGATTGTCTCTCCAGTGAAATGTGCTAGCGATCAAAAAAACCCAAAAGGGGGAAAAAAAGTGTGGAGGGAAAAACTGATTTCTCCATCCGTAGGGTGAAAAGCCATTAGCGAGGCGATCAGGTAGTTACGCCTCCTTTCTCCTCCATTAAAGAAGAAGCACTCACGCTTCCCCCTGCTTCTCTTCACTCCTCTTTCTGCAGCATTCGCCATAAACAGAGTGCTGAAGTCGGACCCGAAATTTACAACAGCCGCAGTCCTCTGTGTTGCTGCAACAGGATTTAGTCCCTTTACGAGCGGGGGGTTTTTGTGAGTGTGTGTAAAGAGATGGCTGCAGCCGTGACATATGCATATGCTGGAACATGCTTACACACATACGGTTATGAATCTGCATAATTCGTGACCCAAAAAGGGCCCATGGTGTTTAGCTATCATCAGCATTTTCTCTCTTCTACTCAGCTAATAACCCTCGCTCCATCTTTCCCTTAAAAAAACTCTTTGAGGAAATATAGAAGCATTTTTGGCTTGCTAGCTCACAGAATTTCAGACCTTTTTCCACTGACCTCGTACATCTCAGATATCAACAGAGAAATATTTAATGACCCAGAAGCCATGATCGATGGCCATTCTAATAAGACCATAGAGAATAGCGCACAAATGTGTTTTTTTTTTTCCCTTTGACATTTTAAAAAAGCGCAACTTTGCTATCTAAACCCAGAGCACCATGTTTCATTGATATGGTGAAAAGCAGAGACAGCATAGGGGCTGTTAGCACAAATCATAACACTGTTTTCGTCTCACTGGCTTAGAATAAATGAATATATCTATTTTATTGCACAAAGCAGAATGTAATCTAGCTTCCAGATGACAACTGGAAGTTCTCTAGAGTGAGATATATCTAATGTTATTCTCATTTCGATGATAGCTGGAGTGAAATGTCTTGCACTAGTTCTAAATGAATTTGTTATCTTAAAATTTTTCTAAGCAGTGATAGAAAACAAAAAGGTACAACAAGTAGGAGATCATTTTAATGCAGCATATTAGTGTTATTCTTGTCCCCTTTATCGCTAAAAGTGGAGAGAGAGATTTTAGTGGGGGTTTTATGGTTTTTTACTGGATGTGATGAGATCTTAGTCATAGTTTGGCAACTAGCAATGGAAATACATTGCATACAAAAAAATGGTGTATTTATTGGGCTGGTTGTTAAAAGCTTACAGCAATTCCTATCACATCATATCAGTACAGAATACAACACTTCTCAACAGGCAAGGCATTTAGAGATGCGTGGATACAAGAAGAGTTGCATGATTATAAAAAAAAGTGGGTAATGTTTGATGAAGATCAAGTCTTTAAATAAAGCCTGATTTTGCAAATATTTGATTGGAAATTTAAACCCTATAGAACTACAGCTCCATACAGTAAACACAAAACAATTGGGATAAAGGATAACATAATCTCTGAGCTTAAGTCCAAGGAATCATTGAGTAATGCTTGAATAAATCCTAAAAGGTTAAACAAAGTGCAGATATTTGTTTCCCTTCTGAACGTCAGATATAAGGTGAGAAAAGTTCCAAGTACACTGTGCATTAAAGCCAAAAATAAAACCTTCTGATATCCATAATAGACCATTTAAACCTTTTGGTGTTCAACACAGAGGAAGGAATAAAATATTCTGCGGTGTTCCATTTATCGGAAAATAATCAACAACAGGCTGAAACAGGGTCACAGTTACAACCCTGAAGTTGATTATTCTCCTTAAACCTCAAGTGTTTTATTCCTTGTAGAATACATCAGTTGGAAAACAAATTAAAGAATTACAGACATGCTTTATATTTGTTTATATCATTAGTAACAGTAACAGGGCTGAAGTGGGATTTATTGCCATTTTAGGAACGGCGTCTGAGCGCTCCACACACTCACTTGGAATGTCCAATATGACAAATCCACAGCTCTTTTCTCAGTTATTTTCAAAGATATTGTACAACAGACACCAACTATGATGCAAATTTAACAAATATAAAAAGCTAATTGACAAGCAATAGCTAATTTCAGATGAACACATTGGCTGAATCCTATTTCGACTAAGACATTTCTGACTCCTGCTTAAACAGACACCTTTTCCCTCATTTCCTTCTACTCTATGTCTTTTCAACTAAACTGTCTTGATATTTACTCTTCTATTAATAAACATACACAGTGGACCACTAGTAATGCAAATATGAATACAAATATTAGCAAATATTCACATGTTCACACTTAAATGGGCCACATAACAGTTCTGACAACAAATCAGTCATTCATAAATATCCATAAAAATTCCATGACGCTAGAATTACTAAACACCAAACTGAAAGTCAGATGAACTTAGAAGCTATTATAAACACCCCATGATTTAAAGCAGTATAATATCTACTGATTTTTTTTACAGTAGCATCATACAGAAGACAACATCTACACTGGCTGCCAAACATACAAACAACTCAATGTCCCACCTTTTTCTCTTTTTTTATTATTAAATGCATAAAAAAAAAATTTTACTTGTGAATTTAAGTTGCAAATAGAAAAGTTAGCTAGATTCTCAATCTCCTCAGTTGGACTGAATGGACACAAGCTTGTTTAATCCTGACGTTCTGTCGGCTATTGGACCCTTTATTTAGATGTAGATCTTATTTAGATCATAGAATTTATAGCAATGTAGTTTCTATATAGAATAGAGCAGATAAGAAACTTGATCAGCGTTGATATTGTCCTGTGTGTCCAGGCTGTGCTACAATCTGAGACAGACGTTGTGTCACTAAGAACAGAGGTACGCTGCCAGAATGAGATTAGAGTTTAATGACTTCTGCTAGAAGGAGAAAAATGAGTGACTTCTGTGTTCATGGAAAATCAAATCAGGGTTAATGCCTCATTCCTCGAGTCTAGGATTAAGTCATTGACTCAGCATCACCGAGGCAGGGAGGAGGAAGCAAGGAGAGATAACACTGCGAGATCACACTGTGAGAGATCACAAAACGACCCTCGAAATGACCGCTTAATGGACCGAAATGTGAATTCCAAGCAGTTATTATTGGAAAATATCAATCTTCAAAAAAAATAAATAAATAGAGTTATTCACTATGTTATTAATGCTTTATTTCCCATGTCCAGAAATAAGTAACTATAACAAATATATTTGATGATAAGTATAATTTCCAATAATATTTAGGAAATCTAATCTTATTTATTTATTTATTTTTGGGGGGGATATGGTAACACAGTCATCATTAAAATAAATGGACATTATTCGCCAATACGAGCTATTAGGGCTTTTTAAGTATAATTGAAACTAAATTTTAAACTATCTTCATATTATTTACCGTCTATTTTTAGTTATGTTTTAAATTGTTCGAGCATGTTCATCTTTCCCCACTCAACTCCATGCTGGCTTCAGATTAAAGTCAATTATGTTTTAACTCGTTTCCTGCTCATGACTATTTTTTGCATAATGTTAATGAACATACAGAGAATATTAAGACTTGCATGCAGCTTCATCTTCTTTCAGTAATTTCAGTAAATGAGCGCATGAAGTGATGAAAGGAGTTTAATGACTATGTATATTAAGCTTTTGTTTGTTAAATTGTTTGTCTAACGAGTATTTTACTGATAGAAATGTTGCAGAGGATAATTATAATTGTGGTAATTACTATTCTTATCATAATCATTCCTCTTGACACTTATTATTCAATCTTATATCAAGTGGAAGATCATCTTTTCTGAATAAAAATCCTTGTGACACATCCTTGAACAGTGATAAATTAGATTAAATTGAGTGTCACAGAGAGCAAAACTGATTTTTCACACAAATAAAGATGAATTAACTGATCAAATCCTGTGTGGTTTTTAACAGGTAGGATTTGCTTCTTTTTTTTTTCTTCAAATCCAATATAGCTTTTATGAGTTTTTCTGTAGGTTTGAAAGCAAGAACAAGCCGAAGCAAGGGCCGACAGAAGCTTAAGGCTCTGGTTCATTATCAACCAACAGAATTTTGAATAGAAGTATTGTGAAGTCTTACACGGGGGAAAAAAAGTGCTCAGATTAAAACTGTTCGTTTACCTGAATTTTTTGTCGACAACGTTTGATCAGCTAAAGCACCATTAACTTAAAATGTTTTAATGAGAACGTCCTTATTTTCTACTAAATGGTACATTTTAAGGCAACAATTAATGTTAAAGTTGGTCCAAAAGTTAATGGTCTCATGGAGCTTGATTGGTTAGCATTTGGCGGTGGAGTTATCTATGCTTTGCAAATTTATATATCTATGAGTAATTGCATTGATTTTGTGAAAAAACATGTCAAATAAAAGTTGACGTTTGAAAGCACATCATTAACATAATAATTGTTTCCAGAAAGTCACCCAACACTTTGGAGTGTTCTGTTATAGGAAAAATATTTAATAACAAGGTGGCGTGATTTAAAAAGGTGCAAACCGGAGTTCTCAAAGATGATTACGGTGCTTTAACAGCACAAACTGAAGGATACCAGAGCAATTAGCCAACAATTGCAGTTCATATTAATGAAAGAACATCACATCATTCTTTTTATAAGTTCTCATTTACATGGAAATGTTGTGGAACACAACTTGGCATAGCAAGTTCTTAGTCATGTGATCGCAGCTATAAACAGTTGCTCTCTCACCAGCTCTGTTTTTTTCTCTCTGTTGAAGTTAAGACAATGCAGCTCGTCATGTTACTGAGAATCTGAAACCAGACTTTTTATATTAGCGCTATAGACCGATTAGGCATAACATTATGACCACCTGCCTAATATTGTGTTGCCAAAACAGCCCTGACCTGTTGAGGCATGGACTCCACTAGATCACCAAAGGTGTTCTGTGGTATCTGGCACCAAGATGATCAGAATCAGAATCAGAAAAGTTTTTATTGCCAGGAACAGCAAAGGGTTCGCGAAGAGCACTTTACAGTACTAGGAATTTGTCTTGGTGTCAGGTGAAAAACATATAAACAGATAAAATTTTAAAATAATAAAATAAACTATAATAAATTAAATAAAGTTGCAATCGTTACGTGTTGTGATTTACAATGTAAGTGTAAGTGAAATTGAAGGAGACTGTCCAAACATATATACAAATAACATATGTACACAATTGAGAATGATAATAAATATGTACACAGAAGTTTGAGTGTGTGTGAAAAGAAGAGCCATTTAGAATGTAAAGTTGAGTGAGAGTGACTGTCCAAATATGTATATCCAGTATGTACAATTGAGAATGAAATAAATATTGTATACAGAAGTTTGAGTTTGCAGAAGATGTAGTGAAATTTAGAATGTGAAAATGTCATGGGTGTCTGAAAGTTTTTGTTGGAGTGGGGGTGGGGGTGGGGGGGGGGGGGGTTGTGATTGGTCATCTGGGGGTAAGTGGGGCACTGTTCAGCAGGCTGACTGCAGTGGGGAAGAAACTGTCCTTGTGGCGTGAGGTCCTGGTCTTGATGGACCGAAGCCTCTTTCCAGAGGGGAGGGACCGAAAGAGTTCATTACCGGGATGAGAGGGGTCGGCTGCGATCTTAGCTGCACGTCTCCGGGACCTGGAGACGTACAGCTCTTGGAGAGATGGGAGACTGCAGCCAATCACCTTTTCAGCTGAGTGGATGACACGCTGCAGTTTGGCCTTGTCCCTGGCTGTAGCTGCAGCAAACCAGACCGTGATGGAGGATGTGAGGACAGATTCAATGATGGCAATGTAGAAGTTAACCAACATCTTCACAGGGAGGAGAAACTTCTTCAGCTGCCGCAGGAAATACATCCTCTGCTGAGCCTTCTTGGTGAGAGACCTGATGTTCTGCTCCCACTTGAGCTCCTTGGTGATGGTGGTGCCTAGGAAACGGAAGGACTCAGCAGATGACACCGGAGAGTCACAGAGGATGACAGGGGGGAGGGGGGCTGGGTCCTTCCTGAAGTCCACTATCATCTTCACTGTCTTTAGGGAGTTGAGCTCCAGGTTGTTCATGCTGCACCATGACACCAGACGATCCATCTCACCCCTGTAGGCCGACTCGTCCCCATCAGAGATGAGGCCGATGAGGGTGGTGTCGTCAGCACACTTCAGGAGTTTGACAGACTGGTGACCAGATGTGCAGCCATTGGTATAGAGGGAGAATAGCAGAGGAGAAAGGACACAGCCTTGGGGGGATCCAGTGCTGATGTGCTGGAGGTCAGAGACATGCGTTCCCAGCCTCACGAACTGCCGTCTGTCTGTCAGGAAGTCCGTGATCCAACTGCACATGGAGTCAGGCACATTCAGCTGGAAGAGCTCGTCTCTGAGCAGAGCTGGGATGATCGTATTGAAAGATGCTGAATCCAGATGCTGAAGGATGAAGTGGAGGGCCATGTTCACAGCATCATCTACAGATCTGTTGGCTCTGTAGGTGAACTGTAGTGGATCCAGGAGAGGGTCTGTAATGTCCTTGAGGTAGGACAACACGAGGCGCTCAAAAGACTTCATGACCACAGAAGTCAGGGCGACGGGTCTGTAGTCATTAAGTCCTGTTATCTTTGTCTTTTTGGGGACTGGGACAATGGCTGAAGCAGACTGGCACATGGCAGGTCTCCAGTGAGGTGTTAAAAATGTCTGTGAACACTGGGGACAGCTGATTGGCACAGTGCTTCAGGAGGGAGGGGGAGACAGAATCCGGGCCTGTAGCTTTGCGGGTGTTTAGACGTTTAAACAGTCTATTCACCTCTTCCTTAGCAGCAGATCCTTTAAGTCCTGTAAGTTACTTAAAGGGGAGGAACTTACAGAACTTAAAGTATACCTACAGGACTCAAAGGATGCTAACAAGACTTAATTGATACTTTTGATAGTGACCACTGCAGACCAGGAACACCCAACAAAATGTTCACTTGCTGCCTAATATATCCCACCCACTAACAGGTGCCATGAGAGGAGATACTCAGTCTTATTCACTTCACCTCTCACTGCTCACAATGCTGATCGTTGTATAGCTCTTACTATATACACAATAACATACAAAAACAAGTGCATTAATATAAACCTGTGATTAGTAATAATGCCTACTAATACTAATACTATAATATAGTATAGTACAGTAAATTAATGAACTTTTACTGAATCAAACATTAATCAGCAATGTGGTATTTAAAAAAGAGAGAGATTTTTGTTCATTTATGGTGTGTTTCGGTTGTGCTTGTATTCATTTTAAGAAATAAAATTTCTGCCCATGTTCATATCTGCTTTCATTAATTTTTAAACTATTATTCTTTTACATGATGAGGTCAGCTGTTTGATTTGGTATGAATGCTGATAATCCCAAACCCAAGTACTTTACTTTCTGTTGGTGTTAAAAATGGATCTTATTTCATTTGAACTATTCTGGCAATGTCATAAAGAATGACAGATTTGAAGGATAAGGGTTAATCCTGTTAAATATAAAAGCTTGTGTAACTTAAAATTTGACAAATTGTCCATCAGGAAGTAAGTTAAGATCACATACAGTGTAATATGTTTGGTTTGTGTTCAACTATATGGGGATGAATTTCGAAACTGGGAATCAGCGGCCCGATTCTTACATCTCTGTGTGGTTTTTCTGTGTAAGAGTTTAAGCATGCGTGCATTCAGATGTGCTCACCGCCAGCCTGACCCAAGCTATTAGCCCACATAAAGACCCCTCTTTACTCTCAACGGCATAAAGAAGATGATTCAAGCTACACCACAGCCCTTCTTTATTTAAAACCACACACACACACTAATGACTCAAACAGCCTCTCGTACATGAAGGTAATTAAGATAATATTAAGAATCTGTTCAAACAATTCGATGCGACGTCATTTTGTTATTCATACGGTTGTGTAAAAGGATACCTTTCAATAAAGCCCTGATATATAAAATAATAACAGTTTCTTCTGGTTCTCCTCTCTTTGGGTAAGAAGAAAGCATTTCATTTACAACACAATGAGATTTTTTATGTATTGGATCATAACCCAGTGTATTACATGAATATTCAATAGTAGCACAAGTGCGTCCCCTATATTTAATGATCTGGAACAACCACCAAAAAGTTCTCATTTATGTTATAGCAGATATAAGATGCCATTCCATCAATATTTTAGGTTAAAGTGAATAAGACAATAATGCAGACACAAACTCCTCTGTCCTGAAGACTTTCCCATGTAAGAAAACTTAAAGTCACAGCTTTACCTTTGACTGTTACTGGAGACTCCTTCCATAAATGTTAAAAAAAAAAAGTCTTTACATTAAACATCATATCAACAATTCCACACATTCATCCTTCATCCTTTTAAGTGGATCATCTGCCACGCAAATCTCTGCCGTGGAAGTCTAGCTGTTGCTATGACTATTAATAAAGTATGCCAGAAATACAATTTGAATTAGAATTGGATTAGTTTATAAATAATGCACAGCTCTTGGTAGTGGATTCAGACTCTATAAAGGTCAAGGTGAGGGGATTAAGATACTCTCAGGTTACAGACTGAGTTAATGTCCATGTGTCTTAGCTCATTGTGGTAATTATGGGCTCGTATTTCTATCTCATCTATATATGATTCCATTATAATGACATTAATGGGAACGACTCAAGCCCACAATCGATAAACGGATGATGGAACCAGGCCACAACATGACTGCATTCTGATATAACATGCAGCAGGAACAAACTGGGAATTCTGATGATGCTATGCTCTTATACTTTTTTCTGATCAAACTCTAGTATTTAGAACAACAAAACACAACAAAACAGTAAAAACGCACAAAGATTCATATGTGCATCCAAAAACATTGGAGGATGTCTGAATTAAAAACAAACAAACAAAAAAAAACACATTCCTAGTGCTGAACTGAAAATGGCTCATGGGATTTGCATAGTTAGTCATATTGTATTCTATGTGCTGGCTATTGAAATGCATATTTTAAGCTACTGCTCCAGCTATGAGTTAATGCAATTTTCTAATCAGCCAATCATGTGGCAGCAATGCAATGCATAACATCAGGCAGATCCAGTGCAAACAGCAGTTTTACATCAAACATCAGAATGGGGGAAATGTGAGCTTGGTGACTTAGTCACTAGTTTCCACAGTATGATGTAAAAACACAAAACAAAGAACATCCAGATAATAATGCCATATTGATGTGAGAGAGAGAGAGAGAGAGAGAGAGAGAGAGAGAGAGAGAGAGAGAGAGAGAGAGAGAGAGAGAGAGAGAGAGAGAGAGAGAGAGAGAGAGTGAGTGAGAGTGTGTGTGTGTGAAAAGGGAGACAGAAATAATTATTGTAATTACGTTCATTACAGGACTGAACAAACTCTAGTGATAGAGTTTCTATCATAGTGACCAGAAGTTTGTCAGTTTAAAGCCCAGGCTAATGGGCTGTCGAGTAGAACATCATTGTATGCTAGGATTGGATGATAAATCAACTTGTATAAAAAGTGTATACCAAACCATGGTTATTATCTGTAATCAATTTTCAAAATCTAGGTATTTTGGCTCAGAGGTCGAGAAAATGAGATAAATATCCGTCAGAAAAAGCACTGAAAGTTAGCATTGCTTTGAGAGGTAGCGTATTTGAGAATTGAAACACAAGCGACACAATCACTGAGTGCCATTACATCTGCACTTTACTTAATCTATTTATGTTTCCTCTATGCCCATAATGGCAACCACGATCTGTTAAGGGTGATGAGAACGGGAAACCACTAATCGCCAAGCGCAATGCAATTAATGCCAATATGCAAGATGATACTGCTTATTTTAATGTTTAAGCTTGAAATGTTCAGTACGGCTCAAACTCACCAATGTGTTTGATTAAAAATGAGAATATGTGCTTCCTCGAAAAGAAGCATTATTTTTCAAGCACAAAACCTCCTCCATGATCTCTGTTCCCTTTCTTCTGTCTATCCCTAACTAACTCCTGCCTGTTCATGCCGTGGGTTTAAAATAAGTACGTTGCTATAAAGTCTGAAGAAATGGGTCACTAGGACGTCCACTTTTAACAGCCAGGTTAAAAAAGTCTCAGAGATCATAATGGAGCTCAATAGGTATTGACTTTGTAATAGATATTGATCGAACCGTCATAAGGACAAAGGATTATGAAAAGGATTATGAAATGTAATACTGAAACAATTTTAATACTCTTGTACTTGGAGGCAGTGTAAGGGAAATTAACCTGCCTAGATTATCAGTGCCTTAAGACACACTATAATTGTGCTCTGATATTCTTCAAGCCTGAAGCTCCTTCAGAATGGAAGGGAATAAAATATATCTTGTCCTGGGGATATTGTTGTTTGCACAGGCAAATGTTAATCTTAATTAGAATCATGAATCACTTCATAAATGCCCCGACAGAAGAGTTCAAATATATTTGATATTTCTCCCCATTTCCTGCGTTGGGTAGTTTTCGTATTTTTTCAGGAAATATTTTAGAACAAATAAAGAATGTGTACCGTCTGAGTGAGTGCATGATGTCATTTTTATCTTTTTCAGATTTAGATCAATATTCTTATTGGACTGATCTGAGATAAATGTATCATCCTCATTGTGTTGAAGCTGAAGATATTTATTATTTAAGCATAATATCAAATACAGATACTGTCTGAAGCATGCCTGTAAAGATTTGGCCGTCTTGTGTGCATAATGAAACTATTTTGTGTGGCATAGACTTACATCATCTACATTAGGCTTGTAACTGAAGTACTTCAGAAGCAGAAACCAAGCACGTCTTGTTTGAGACAGCAGGCAGCAGAATCGTACATATTCTCAGTGATATTTAGGATTGCGCTGCTGACCTTTTGTCAGTAAAAGTGTTCACCTGCTTTCGGCATGCTCGCGTACATGGCTGAAGAATAGAGATAAATTATGCATCATGAGAAGGAGGTATGAATAAGTTATGCTGGTTACATTATAAGCGCCAGCATGACAAAAGCATTATACTTTCAGTACAATAGCAAAAATGCGAAAAGTAAGCAGGATGTCCACATGAGCTTTAATGTGATTTAGTCCAGTAATTGATGTGTGTTTTGTATATTCTGTACATTCTGTATATTCTGTAACCACCTAGATTTTTACAGTCCATGTCAGTATGTATAAACAGCCCAAATATCCGCGACACTTTCTATAATTAAAAACATTCTTTACTGCTTCATGGAACTGATACAGACTGAAGAGTATAGTAAGTATTGTAAAGGCACGATGCACAAGAGACACGAATGAACGTGTGTCTGAGTGCCATGTTTAACCGGGACAAAAGCCTCCTGCCAGGTCCACAGGAGAAATAAAGTGTCTCTGTTTAGAAAAGCGTGTGAAGGAAGTGACAGCGAGATGAAAGTAAATCATGTCGGGTAAATACTCTACCTGTGTTTTGTTTACCAGTCATGCAGAGTTAACCACAGGAGGTAAGATTAAAGGCACCATCTCTCACTTTTTTTTATTATTACTAGTTTTGTTTCTCACATTGATTCTCACCCCGAACTGACAGCGTCACTTTGTTTATCCCAGAAGGGTCTTCCGCGCACTTCAGGGAGTACACTTCATTTTCTGAAAGTGACACATGGGCTCGAGTTGTTTTTGGTCTTAAGCACAGCTGTTCGGTCTATGCAATATGGTGTCATAACTGCAAACTGGAAGCATTTGCATCAGAAAAATGGTATGACAGAGGGTAGGGTTTACTCTCAGGTTAAAACTTTTAGGTGTTAAAAAAAATATAAAGTCAGTCATATATGCACGAATAGACCCAAATAAGAAATATCGATTAAAAGCATATTTTGAAATGTTAAAGGCAGAAGCATATCTGTGGTGTACTGATAGAATGTTCTAGAGTCATAGGGAACCTGGAGCCTGTTCTAGGATAGTCAGGGCACAAGGTGAGGTACACCATGGTCAGTATGCTAATGTATCACACACACACACACACACACACACACACACACACACACACACACACACACACACCTTGGTGCAACTCTTACAGAAAAATCAGCATGTGAGATTCAGCATGTTATACTCCGACAGTGACATATGACATGGTGTGAACAAAATTAACATGTGAAAATGAATGAAACATACAGGAGAAGGATGTGTGCAAAACGTGGAAGTAAACATAACACTTATACATGAAACAAATAAATAAATGGAAATAGCATAAAATCACATATAAAAAAGTCAATTATGTAAAAAATAATTCAGTGAATGAAATAAAAAAGAAAATCAAGTGAAAAGCACGTGTCCTACATGTGAAACATGAACACGTGAATATAAACAATGATGTAAATATTGTATGTGAAAATTAAAAATGAAAGAATGAATAAATAAATGATGCATGTGTGGGGGGAATCGCATGGGGGAATAAAAACAGGTGCACTAGAGATGCATGGAAAAAATATGAGAAACATAAATCGTGTAAAAACGTGTGAATTTCATGAGACTTTTGGGAAAGAAAAGCAAACGCACAAACACAGGCAGGGTTCTTGAAGTTTTCGAAGGTTGAAACTCTGACTCTAAACTATAAATCAATTCAGCAAACAGAGTTATCAGAAAACATTTGCTGTAGACTAATACAATATAACCAAAGTGCAAACAAATGGCATCCAAAGAGCAAAACTGCTTCTAAATGAAATTACTACTGCAGTCCAAGCCAAGGTTCAAATATGAAATGGAAAAGGCTGTTTGTTTGGAAATCTACAGAGAGCAACAATTTCCCTTCCATCTGTCCACACTAGGGTTATGTTGTCCAATTCAATTTAATCCCATTTACTTAAATGCTTAACCAGATATAAACATAAGATCAGTTTTAAACGGCAAATTCTACAACCAAGGACATAAACCTTGGCTGAAAAAAAAAATCATTTCCAAGTTCATAAGATTGAAATGAAACAAGAGGCAGAGAGCCATCACAGGAAAATGGGATCTGGGGATTTTATTTAATATCTGACGCTATAGACTTTATTATCCCCAATTTGGACTAAATGAAATAGACCGGGAAGAAATGAATTGCTTTTTTGGAGCCTGAAACAACCACAGCACCAAAATAATGAAGTGATATAAAATAATTTTTTTAAGCAATTTTTTTTTCTCATGGTCCATCGATTTTCTTCAGTTAGAACATAAAGCATCAAATTAAGCCTTGGCTACCGTACATCCTGTCATTTCATTTCAGCAAGGTCATGTGGAATACACATACAGACCAACTTTTGTGCTTTAAATGATAAATATTATCACTCGTATATTCAAAACGTTGCTGTATCATATCATAACTGCTGAATTCTCGATTGCGGTTGGTCAGAAGACGTCGATTCACTTTCTGTAACAGCGGCCTGGGAAATTGTGCCCAGGTTTATATATTCATTCTAATACTTTATCATTTCTATAGCTATACCACACACACACACACACACACACACACACACACATATATATATATATATATATATATATATATATATATATATATATATATATATAACACACACACACACACACACTGGAGGCATGTAGCCCTGATTAAAATTGTGAAACTGTTGTTTTTCTCTTGTTTTTTAGAGTGAGTAAAGGTTCATTGCTAATATATCATAAGTGATACCAGGATAGATAAAATATACAATATTAAAAGGTTAACGTTGGCACCTGGCTGCAGCAAACACCTTAGAACATGCTGTTATTGAAAATCTGTGGTTGTATTTTCCTTTTAGCGATGTTTCAGTGCCAGTCTGCACATACCACCCTCTTCTAACCCGTGTAACACCAACAAACTCATTCAGATCTGCCAGAACAAGGAAGTTCATCCTAAACAACATCTTTGGTATGATATGAGCCAGAACTCAGAGTTTGTCCTCATTTAGTCCAAAACTAAAATATTAAACAAGCATTAGATATGGTTGATTGCTACAAAATTCACCAAATAAACCCAGAAATATCCACAATTCACAAATCCCAGCTCTGTGCAGTGTTTTTATTGCAAGTGTCTCATTAAATAATGAAAAAAAAACTTTACATATATTTGGAAAATTTTTGTGTAATATAACTATATTGTTGTAACTCTTAGTAACTCTTTTGTCTCTTTTTATAACTGCGGTAAAGAAGTCTTATGCTAATTATTTTCTAGTTTTAGTCACGCTCAGCCAACTGACCGAAACTTTCATCATTATCCAGTTCCTTTGGGGGAATTATGAGTCCATATCAAAAACAGGCCTAAAAAACGTTAGTAAATTCCTAGCTGGATATTTTGTCACAAATTAAGAACTATAAAATCAGCTGTCTTACAGAAAACATTTATGTGTAACTCGGACGTCCCATTTATTTCAGTGTAAAATGATTTAGTATGAATAGAAAATGATGATGTATATGAATATTACAGTGGCGAGACGAGACAGGTAATACTTACACAGTGACAGTTTGAAACTCGTTAAGTGTAGCAATAAGCGTAGATGCTGTTGATGTTATAGCAAAGCCAAGAACTGCTTATGGATATCTGAATGTAATCTAAAAGGGAAAGGGTAAATCTTCCACTGATTGCCTCATTTAAGGCTACACAATATCCCTGGCATACAATCAAAGTTTGTTTAAGGCTAAAGCGCTTTAATTAACGTTCACATCAAACATCAGAATGAGGAAAAAAATCTCTGCGACTTTGACCATGGCTTGGGTTTTTAGAGCTGTTTTTGGCATTTCAGAACCTGCTGAAGTGGGATTTTCACACATAAGAGTTTATTATCAGTCCATTACCACTACTAATTCTGACTATTACTTCATTACCAATCCTTAAAAGTCTACACAGGATGGCGCAAATAACAAAAAACAAACAAAAATCAAATTGGTTCACAAGGACAGGAAGACTTAGATAACTAAAACAAACATTCTTTATATACACCACTCAGGTTGTATATATTGTATATATATTGATCTCCTCATCATGCCACCTGTTAGTGGGTGGGATATATTAGGCAGCAAGTGAACATTTTGTCCTCAAGGTTGATGTGTTAGAAGCAGGAAAAATGGACAAGAGTTTGATGAAGGGACAAATTGTGATGGCTAGACCACTGGATCAGAACATCTCCAAAACTGCAGCTCTTGTGGGGTGTTCCCGGTCTGCAGTGGTCAGTATCTATCAAAAGTGGTCCAAAGAAGGAACAGTGGTGAACCGGAGACAGGGTCATGGACGGCCGAGGCTCATTGATGCACGTGGGGAGAGAAGGCTGGCCCGTGTGGTCCGATCCAACAGACGAGCTACTGTTGATGAAATTGCTGAAGAAGTTAATGCTGGTTCTGATAGAATGGAGGGGGTGGGGTGGGGTGGGGTGGGGTGGGGTGGGGTGGGGGGGGGGCACGGTGGCTTGGTGGTTAGCACGTTTGCCTCACATCTCCAGGGTTGCTTGTTTGATTCCTGCCTCCGTCATGTGTGTGTGGAGTTTGCATGTTCTCCCCGTGCCTCGGGGGTTTCCTCCGGGTACTCCGGTTTCCTCCCCCAGTCCAAAGACATGCATGGTAGGTTGGTTGGCATCTCTAAATTGTCTGTAGTGTGTGATTGAGTGAGTGAATGAGTGTGTGTGTGCCCTGTGATGGGTTGGCACTCCGTCCAGGGTGTATCCTGCCTTGATGCCCAATGACGCCTGAGATGAGTGGGTCCCCGTGACCCGAGAATAGATCGGATAAGCGGTAGACAATGAATGAATGAATGATAGAAAGGGATCAGAATACACAGTGCAGGACGGGTCAGGGCTGTTTGTGCAGCAAAAGGGGGACCAACACAATTGTAGGCAGGCGGTCATAGTGTTATGCCTGGTCAGTGTATGTGGTTAGCAGAAAAGCAGAACAAAATGCTAAAGCAGAAGAAAAACTCTTCAGGTTCCTCTCATGAACAGGAATCTGGTGAATTTTTAGTGATGAGTAGAGTTATTTTTGAAATAACTATCAGAGGAAGTTTTACAGATGGTAATTTTCTCATTAGGCATTAACGTGGCGAGCAGCCCTGCCACCATCATTAGATTTATTGTGTTAGAAAGCCCTAGAGTTTGGTCTTGCCACCAGTTAGCGGCCAGTTAAATCAGGCAGTGCTGAGGGTTGAGTGCAAACATCAATACCCACAATGTGGAAATGTCATTGGTGTTCCCTTGAGGTGTGTGAATGACTTCTTAGTTAAATCTCTTCAGCTCATTGACTGTATGTGTCCAGCACAAGTCACAATGTTTTACTGAATCAGAGCTTTGCAGGAAAGGGAGTAAAGTTAGTGATGAGTTTGATCACTGAACACTGAAGAGTGTGTGTACTCCAAAAGGTCTTGATCTATTGTTATCCCAGTTACTGTACATAATATCCTCTTTTATTTCTCTAGTGTTTTTATTCATACAGCAAGTCTAAGCACTCTTCTTTTGTTTTTGGAGCTAGCCCATTTTTGCCTGAACAACCCGTACTTTCATCCTACCACCTCTGGCTTTTACACTGCGTGGGTTCTGGCACTCTTGCCGGACATGAACGCCGCAAGGTTATTCGTCATCCAGTGAAGCTTTACGTTGATCATTTAGCTGGAAGGAGATGGGAAGCTTTGTGTATGGATTTATTCTTGGAAGGAGTCTCTAGTGTCATTGTGTTGTAACAGTCAGAGGTGAAGCTGTAGCTTTAATTTTTCACCCACGATAACGGATGGGGGACATTTCAGTTTGAGGATTCTCAGTAACACGAAACGCTGCTGCAGTGTAAGTGATAACAGTAAATATCCATAAAAATGAAATGGTATAAAAGAATAAAACACTTGGGGTCATGCTGTTGAATTTTGGTAACTCAAACGTTCATCTTTTACCTTATAGTGTTAAAATATGATAATTAATTCAACATGGTTGTTATACAACAGCATGCTATTGTTGACCAATTATACAGTGATAGCTAGCATGACGTTAAAATAATGTAAAGGAATATTTATTCTTGAAGAAACTACAAAATTGCTGTGAGGAGAACCCAAAATTTTAATTTTATTACCACTGTACTATCTGTACACAGCTTGTTGACCCCCCACTGTGGTGTTCATCACAACTCACGGCTAATACTGCTTACTTAACAGAAACATTGGCTCAAAAATGAAGAACTGTATTTCAACTTTTACTATCCGGCACCGGTGAGCCCGAATAGGACGTTTGCCAAAAACACAGTGTCTGATGCCATAAAATGAGTCCCGTGATTTAATTTGAACCTCCATTCCCTTGCCGAAACCGGAAAGCGTGCAATGTTATCCTCACAAAGATATTCAGATAAGCGGTTCCATTTAGAAATTACCTGTAACCGAAGCCAAGCTGGACCGTGGAGCTTTGGCTGCGTGCATGAGCTGAAGTATGAGACATTGCATAACTAATACGGACTCATGAGCCATTTTATTAAAAATTTAACAGCATTCCAAGAAGGACTCCAAAAAAAAAGCAGCTCAGTGGTTTATTACTCAGAACTAGATTGATGTTTCCATCACTTTGTCTGTCCTAATGTGTAGGGTGGTGTGCACCCTTAAGGGATGTATATGACTGACAGCTACTTTTAGTAGGCCTCACCATGCTTTGTATTTCATTACTAAGTGGCATGCCCTGGGCATATATCATTATTACGTATATGCACGTCCACAGCCTTCGTTTTAAAGGTTGTAGATCAAGCAGTGGGTGTTTGGGACGATGTAAGTAGCAGAACTGCAATAATAGTTGGAGTGAGGCCCAAACTGTCAATCATGGTGATGGTATAAAAGGAGGTCATTAGTGAGGTCATATATCTAGTATCATGGGCAGTCGTGCTGAGTTGAACCCTTAAAAGTTTTGATCAAAAGACATCTATTTAGCATCTATTCATCAATAAATCAAAGCAAATGTCACCTTAAATATCCAGCATGTTTAATTACTAGTGATATAAGCACAGTTTATTGTCAAGTACTTAGAAACACCTGTGTGCACAGATTTGGGTTTATATACAGTAACCTAGGGTATTTTCCTCTTCCTTTTTGTCCCAAATACAAGCAAGGGGTTAATGTAAATTATAAATGAATAGATGGATTAGTAAGTGAATGAATGGATGAATGACAGGTGTTTGGATTCCCAGCTAATGTTTTGGTAATGTAGCACCGAATTAAAAAAAAAACAAAAAAACTGCAATATTTTTGTCGCTGTTTGTCCGAGTCAAACACATGGCAGATAATGACGTGAATGGACGACCTACTGATGGCTTGGCCACTATTAAACAAACAAAAAGAAGGATGAGATATATCTGGCTTATCTGAAAGTGCTGCAATGAAAAATGATTACATGTATTCACAGTGTGTACAATTTCAAGTGCAGTGATAGTAACCGTGGACTGATGGGAACATGCCCAACAGAATTTATTTTCAGCTGGAGCAGCAGACAGCTTTGCGAGCTGGAAAAGGACAGAGCAATAGATTTTGGTGAATGCAGCTTCCTGTAGGACGAAGCATTGGGGCTTTTTGTTTCGACTTTGAAGAAGAAATGATAACGATAATAAATGTAACTGAACAAATAAAAAGAATGAGAAGAATAAATCCTTACTTGTTTAGCCCTTTGTGTACTTGTCATTTGGTTGCAGCACACTAAACACAGAGAGAATAAATAAAGCTAACGTTTATTTGTTCCGTGCAGCCTTTTTTTTTTTTAAATCAGGAACTGGCATTGTATAATGAGAAAGATATCTAAAAACATATCTTGGAAATTATTTCTATTTATTTGTGTTGTCTTGACTATAGCTAAAATGTTTACCGTAAACCCCAACTAGAGATGAAACGAAGTGTTTGGGTCAGAGTGAAAGGGTCTCGATGGTGGCCGTGATTTGTGTGCGTGTAATTTCCTGTGTGCCAAGTCATTTCCTGTGGTTCAGATCGAAGGTGATTGGCAGTCTGTCTTTGTCATTCAGTAAAGTAAAATTCAGCCACACACATGAAGGGAGAGCAACGAGGCTGCCATCTAGTGCTTCATGGTCTAGTGAGGACTGTGTGTGTGTGTGTGTGTGTGTGTGTGTGTGTGTGTGTGTGTGTGTGTGTGTGTGTGTGTGTGTGTGTGTGTGTGTGTGTGTGTTTTATTCCAGACTCACTGAGCAAATAAATGAGGATATGTGTGAGTCCATGATTGCTGTGCCATTGAGCCCTTGCAAATCTGAAGAAAGTTTTAAAATACATTTTTAAAGAAAACGTGCATTTAACTGCTCACAAGATCTGTTAATCCAATAATCTATAATCAATCTACATTTCAATATATCATGTGGGTTACAGGGCTGTACTTTGAGCATGTCCTTGCCAGTTGAAAAGACAAAAAATAATAATAATAATAATAATAATAATAATAATAATAATAATAATAATAATAATAATAATAATAATAATAATAATAATAATAATAATAATAATAATAAGGGGGGCATGGTGGCTTAGTGGCTTGGTGGTTAGCATGTTTGCCTCACACCTCCAGGGTTGGGGGTTCGTTTCCCGCCTCCGCCGTGTGTGTGGAGTTTGCATGTTCTCCCTGTGCCTCGGGGGTTTCCTCCGGGTACTCCGGTTTCCTCCCCCAGTCCAAAGACATGCATTGTAGGTTGATTGGCATCTCTAAATTGTGTGTGTGTGTGTGTGTGTACCCTGTGATGGGTTGGCACTCCGTCCAGGGTGTATCCTGCCTTGATGCCCAATGACGCCTGAGATAGGCACAGGCTCCCCGTGACCCGAGAATAGATCGGATAAGCGGCAGACAATGAATGAATGAATATTTATAATATGCACTTTTCTTCTTCCCATGATCATGAGAAAAAATCAAATTATGAATCTTCTTGTTAACTATTTCATTTTAAATATCAGATGTGCTCCTGTAGCAAAATTTCGAGAATAAAATGCATATTTTTCATAACCCGTACTGAATGACTCATAAACAAGTTAATGCTAAATAAATAGATAGATAGATAGATAGATAGATAGATAGATAGATAGATAGATAGATAGATAGATAGATAGATAGATAAATAAATAAATAAATAAATAAATAAATAAATAAATAAGAAGATTTTGACAGATTATAATAATTATGTTTCAAGTTAAAGTCAAGTGTAGTTATAGTGGTCTGTGATGGACAAAACCCTGTTTTATAAATGACCCATTTCTACCCTCTGGAAAATTTCTAGACGTGAACCGTCTTTATTCTGACCGTACGGTCAAAGCTTTCTCACAGATGTCTTAATCACTTTTACAAAAATCCAGTTTGATGTGATTCGATTTCAGACATAATCAGTGGCACATGGACTTCGAATGTCTTTTATGGATTCAAGACATGGATAATATGTTCATGTCCATTTGGTCCAAGGTCTGATCTTAAACTAACTGGGTCAGCAACATGAGATCATATGGCACCTGTACACACAAACACACAGCTGTTAGCAGACAGATGTTTGGCTGGACGGTACGGATAATACTTACTCATTTGTGCCAGAAGATGCTTGCTTATGCTTGAGGTAAATTGGGTAAGTGCTTCCATGTGTCCCCGGTGACAAAGATAGGTGAATATGAGTCATGAAATAGGATATGTTCCTCTTTTAACATCACAAAAACATCACAAAATGAAACATGAAACTTCCCTCAGCTTCCCAACAGAAAATATTGAAATTTAAGAAAAGTGAAGAAACATGAATTTTTCCAAACATTATCATGATTTTGCTGGAATGGTTTGGCTCCACTTGTCTGCTTAGAAGGAAGAGTCTCAGGAAATCAATGACAAGTTTTTCTCCTGAGTATCTGAATGTCAAAGGTGAAGCCTAAATATTGAGCTCCTTTGCTGAAGCAGATCAAATTCCACAGTGATGTTCATGTTCATCTTTGGCTTCCCTCTGAGAACGCTGTATTGCGATATATCATACTTTGTTGGACGTTTTTATCAGTGACGTCATCGTGGCTTTGTACGTATCGGTAAAGAAGAATTCATTATAAGTTTTTCATTACTAAATATCAAGATAAAGAAGAGACCATGTCAGTCGGTATCACTGTATGTGAGGAATTTTCATCATTTCTAAAACAGTGTGGCGAAGCTGGCTCATTTTAATTCTAAAAAATGCTTGTGTTTTTGCTTACTGATGAAATTTAAATGGACATGCTCATGGACTCGAGGTAGCATTATCTCTCTTGGCATGCATGAAGCGATTGCAGTGGACGTATTCATCTAGCGATCTGGTGTCTCGTGCCCCAGGAGGATAAATGTGTGTTTTGGAGTCTTATTCATACTGACAGAGCTAACACAAAACACCTTCAGCTAAAGAGCAAGGGTGCAAATGCAAACCAAAACCTGACGAGGGTCTGGGTTGCAGAAGACACGTCAGGTTGGTGGTGATTTATTTTCTATAACAGCAGTTCTGACAGTAGTCTGAACTCCAAAACACATCACAGGCTTTTAATTTATTCATTTTAATGCCAATTACAGCATACAGGGAAGGAGTGAAGGAGTGTTCCCACATTTTGGGAAGGAGTCTCCAGTCTCAGCGCTAACATATTCACATCAAAACACACCACTGATTATTTCCCTTAAAACAGCACATGCACAAGTGTTTCATTCCTTACTTAATAAAAAAATGATCTTAAATAACCTTTTAGTCTTTCTTTCAAAACCTCCACCCTCTGTTAACTACTAAGCAGTAAGTCTCTTAATAACCCATACCATGTCTTTATACCCTTTCCAGCTAAAATAATTATAAATTAGTGATTTTGACTGGAAGGGGTTAGTAAAGGAATGTGTTATAATTGTTCTAATATCAAAAAATACCCCTCAGTTATTAGTTTGATGAACTGTACATCCATAGATAACACATTTCATATCTGAGAGAAAAAAGCACACAGTGGACAAAGAGAAATGAAGAGGACTGGAGAGACGGGGTGATGCAAGAAAACTGCAGTAGCTCATCTGGTTCCATTTAAGTCCAAGGGTCATTACCGCTGTGTAATCACTGCTCTTTATTCTTCAATATGTCCATATCAAGCCCATGATCAAAACTGTGTAAATATCCAATTTGGTTAGACCAACAAAGGTAGCATAGAAATATATAATTATATAATTGCATAGATTAAAGAAAAACAAGGTTGGCCTCAAATAACTATACTTCAGTGAACATCCATTATGGGGCAAAATGCATAGTTGTTCTGGGAAAATGTACTTTCCGATGCTATGAAAATGCTTCCTCAAGCGAAGGGTTTCTTTATAAACAAAGTCTGAGTGCTGTAAAGTGTAATATATGACCGGGCGAGACCCCTACACCAACCCCAACGAGAAAACATGAAAAACTGGACCAGGAGCGACTAACAAATTCATGATGGGACTGACATCGAATTTAATACATAATATAATTGTTATAAGACAAAGGGTTTAACAAAAAATTACCAATTGAAAGAGAGATCCGAATGAATGTGAGAAAAACTTTCCCTGCAGAAAAGCTGGTTCACTCACAGGAGAAATAAAGCAGGAAAGCAAACATTTCAGTAAACTCTTTATTGTGGACAGAGCTGTGGTGAAGCTGGGGCCAGTCACCTGAGAAACACCTGAGAGCCCACAGGAACACCACATACACAAATTCACACACACTCATTATATTCTATGTGTGTTTAAGAGTCACACATTTACCCAGACGGTAACCTGCTGACTTCTGAAGCCTCTTAATGATGCTAGAAAAAAATTCCAGCTGTGCTTTAATATCCAATATTTTTAACTCAAAATCATTAGAATGTCATCATGCCGTTAGCATGATCGCTAGTTAGCCATTATGTATTTGTTCATTTTAAGCTAAAAATTTAACTCTGTTATTCATTTCAGAGCAAAATGCAGTGATTACCAGCATAGAAGCATTGTACAAAAATTCATTCATTCATTCATTCATTCATTGTCTACCGCTTATCCGATCTATACTCGGGTCACGGGGAGCCTGTGCTCTGGCATCAAGGCAGGATACACCCTGGACGGAATGCCAACCCATCGCAGGGCACACACACACACACACAGACTCATTCACTCACACAATCCGGACAATTTAGAGATGCCAATCAACCTACAATGCATGTCTTTGGACCGGGGGGAGGAAACCGGAGTACCCGGAGGAAACTGGAGAACATGCACACTCCACACACACACGGCAGAGGCGGGAATCAAAACCCCAACCCTGGAGTTGTGAGGCAAATGTGCTAACCACCAAGCCACCGTGCCCCCCTGTGTACAAAAATGAGCTGCTTTTTTTTTAATGGTTAAAACATCAGGAAGAGCATGTTTGTTTTATTTACACTGTAAAGTACATTTCTGTTGTTCCCACTGTCTTCATCTTCCCTCTAGTATGAGAGTGCTGAGATTTGGTGTATAATGAAACATACATAAACATTATGAGCCAAAAAATGGAATGTAATATATACACACAATAAGGAAAATGAAAGCAGGAGAGAGACGAGAGTGCAGACTAGACAAGAAGGGGAAATGGACAGGCGTAGCCAAAGTCGGACAGCTAACACTTTTTGTTTTGTCTTCTTCTTGGCTGCTGTGATGCACAGATGAGAAATGGGAAATGAAGTGAAGTGAGGTGAAAGATGGAGTTTGCTGGACTTTTTCAGGCAACAGATGGAAGCCGAAGCAATTACCCAAGTCAAAGAAATAGATTAATAATAGAAAAAGAAAGGTGTAATTGCAATGCTAGTGAGATGGAAGGAGACTTAAAGATGCAAAGGAATGAGAGGCAGAGTGCAAAACCCAAGGTCATAGACCAGCAGAGATGAAGAATGAAAACAAAATAAAAAGACAAGGCCAGACATTAGAACTGACAGAACGTGCCTCAGGCTGAGCGTCACATTATGCGGGGATTCACGGCAGGTACTGTAGGAATCTCTGACCGACTCGGGGTGCTTTTATATATGCAGCGTTTGGTCAGATTGAACGGAACCTTGATGTGTTTTCCCATTTCTCAGACCGCTATAAACTCTAGCGTGAGAAAGTGAATCGACTCTGAATCGACTCGAATGCAGGAAGTGATTCAGTTGTGCCATGTGATCTGGTCTGGAGCTTTTTTTGCAGATGATATGATGTGTTCTGGAGATTTCATTCAACAAATAAAAGGAGGAATTAATCTCAGGATCATTTTACGCTAGTTATATATATTTATCCGATTGTTTATTGAGAGAACTGAGGGCATGGCATACATTACAGCAAAGTAGAATTATTCCCTTCACACATCCCAGCTGAGGAAGTTGGGGTCAGAGGGCAGGGGCAGCTGTGATACAGCACCCTTGGAGTAGGGAGGGTTAAGGGTCTTAATCAGTTGCCCGGTAGTGGAGCTTGGTGGTGATGGGGTTTGAACCCCAATCCTCCAACCAACAACTCAGAGCCTTAACCACTTGAACCACCATTGGGTTTATTGGGTGTATGTGTACGTTTGTTTCAGTTAAATATGTGTGCTGTAAACTAAACCAGAAGTATGAATTTTTGACATGTTTCAGATTCTACAGTTTAATAGGTAAATTAATCCAACAGTCCTCACTGCAAAAAGTCCATGATGTGGAGTTGGACCTGATTTACTGTAACTCCTTGTACCTGGGGAGAATTGAGCTGAAAGTGTGTTGTGTTTGTGTTGTTTTTTGTTTCATTGTTGTACTCACAGGTGGATTTGGATCAGGTCAGCTCCACCTCTTATACTTCTTGTTTTCCTATCTGTGTGTGTCTCAGACTGTTAGGCTGTTAATGAGACGATGTGCCTTTTTTAACTATATGTACAGATTCATCTTTGTGTCAGTTCAGGTGTGTGTCAGTTTCTGGAAGGAGAGGAAATTTGCATTCAGTAAAGAAATGTCAAGCTAGGTGACAGCCCCAGTGTTGGAGAAAAGTCTGCGATGACAGATTTGTCGTAGGTGAAATGAGGATAATGTGTTTTTGTGGTTGAAGGTGGGACGGAATACAAAATGTGTTTCTGTGTGTGTGTGTGTGTGTGTGTGTGTGTGTGTGTGTGTGTGTGTGTGTGTGTGTGTTTTGTTAGTGTTATCAGAAACTGTATCTCAGAGGAGAACATGGTCAGAGATTTCATCAGCATCGGCTGTGTTTGTGACGAGTGAAGCAGACAGCACTTTTATTAAATGCCATTTCCGGCTGTATTGATGCTGGTTTTGATTCGGAATGATAAATCACTGTCTGCTTTTTCATCTTTTTATCACTGAGTGCTAATTTTTGCATGATAATTTGTCTTTACTTCATGGACTAGAGTTCATCTATGAGTGACTTTTCTAATAATCTTGGGTGTTAGTTTTGTTTAGATATACAGACCCTCTTTGAATTGCATTAATAATTAAACAGGACAAAATGAAGAATGCTTAAAGACGTCATATGGAACCTTTAGGTATTTTCTGAGTGTTGTTTGTGTGCAATTTCACGTCTCATGTGCTTCTCTACTGCCTGAAGTGACCTTAAAATAGGTATTAGCTGAGCCATGTCTCAAATATACGTAACATAAATAGAGAAATGCTTTTTCTAGGCACACACACACACACACACACACACACACACACACACACACACACACACACACAGTCAACTGTTCTTGAGTTTTAGTGCCTAATGGAGTTGACTGTAGGTCTTTGAAAGTGAACACCAGTTGCAACTGAGAGAGAAAGAGAGAGAGAAAGAGAGAGAGAGAGAGAGAGAGAGAGAGAGAGAGAGAGAGAGAGAGAGAGAGAGAGAGAAGGACAATTCCTGAGGGAAATCGCCTGTTCATAATCAAAATCATCAAATAACGGTCCTCCCTTACACAGCACATGTTCGCAAATAACACTTGATTAAAACACACCTGAACACTTCATCTGAACACAGACTGCAGTCACAGATGATCCAGTGTGATGCTAAAAACGTGAGACAACGATGGAGAGATTGAAACGTGTGTGAGTGAGGGAAAAATAACAGTTAGGGAAGGTAAAACATGGATAAAGTTTATACATAGTGCCAAATTCACCAAAGCTGCCAAGGACACGTGCAGTTAGTTTGGTTACTCGGAGAGAGAGAACGAAAGACAGCGATCATGAGAAATCCTTCAGCTAGAGAACAAATAAGTCAAAAGCAGCACTCAGATAAATGAGGTAATGAAATATACCAGGGTAAGGAAGGTCAAAAGAAAAACACAACACTAAAAAGTCACCTTATTGCCAAAATAACTTTGTTAGAGTCCAAAATGAATCAAGAGTCGCTTGAACCGACTCTTTGAACCGAATCAGTAGCTCGAGCGATGTCTCCTATACACTTCCCATGCATTATAAAAATCACAATTTAGGGGTTTGTAATTAAATTAATAAAATAAGGAGATACCTCAAAGTTGATTATGTTCATCTACAACAGAGTAAGTTGTAATCGTTTTATACAACACAAATTTGCCAGCACTATTTTAGTTATTAATAGTGACACTTTGTACTATTTATCCATTTATATTTACATTCAATATTGAGGAAAGTCCACAAAGACAAGTTTGTACCTGTTATAACTTACATTATAGCAGCTATAAGCAAATAAATAAATAAATACATACATACATACATACATACATACATACATACATAAATCCAGCTTGTCATGTTACTGAGAAACAGCAAAACATAAACTTTTCCGTCCTGAAGATTTCCTCTTAAAGTTACAGCTTTGCATGTTACAAAGTGCTGATATTAGCGGTTTGAGGGGGGAAAAAAGTGAAATAAACATCTTTTTATACTTTGTAATTCTTCAGATCGTCACTGGTGGGGTAAGAGAAATAAAAATTCACTCCAGGGTGTGCTGTTAAAGGAAAATAATCAGCTGCATCACACACATCACTCCAGCTTGCAATACAATGTTAACAGGGTTTGTTCACATTGTTTACGCAGGTCTTTTGTTTCAGTTTCTGTAGAAATGTTGAAGGTTGAAACACTAAATATATTCATGGTTTCCCCACCAACATATAAAAAAATGTTGACGAAAAACAGATGTATGATTATCACGTCAAACATGCGCTCTGAAATAATGTGGCATTTCCAAGCGGGAGCAAAGAAAAATCATGTTTTGGGGAACAAATGCATGTTTATCTCTGAGATTTGAGTCCTCCTACAGCTGTATATTATGCAGATTGCCTGTGTTTCTTCTTGTTTATGAAACACTGGAGTGTTTTAAGAGTTCCAGCAAGGGTGATGCAAGTACCTTCAATAGGCCTCAAAAGAACAAGGAAAGGCAGAGAGAAGATAGAGAGCGAGAGATTCTCAGAGTGACCTGTCGAAAAAGTCCTTGGGAGCTCATTACTACTTGCCACCTAATCAGCGCCAACGGCAGCAAATATCACAATACACTGCTTTTATGGGACAACAGCGAGTCTCTTAGGGTTATTAGATGGCTTTTGCTCGAGTTCAACCAGGTACACACACACAAACAAACCGACTCGGTGTTCCTGTTCTCTCGGATCGTATACAGTAGGCTAGGATGTGAGCCCCAGCAGTGCTGTTTCAGTGTGTGGATGTGAGTTTGCTGACACTGCACTCTACATTCAAATTAATACCCAGACCTTAAACCTGCTCACTGAAAGGCAGACAAATGTTGGAGACAAAAATTCTTCCAACAAAGTTGACTTTCATCAGAGACCACTGAGTACAGAGGGCAAGCAGATATGACATCATACGCCAAGTCATTGGAACGAAAAGTGACCACGCCTTTGGGCATTTTTCCATTTTTGGGCATTAAAAAAAAAGGAAATGTTTCTAGGGCTTTGGCTCATTTTCCATCATCCAAATTATTTCCTGTTATTTTAAAGCATCTATGGTGGCTTGGTGGTTAGCACATTTGCCTCACACCTCCAGGGTTGGGGGTTCGATTCCCATCTCTGCCATGTGTGTGGAGTTTACATGTTCTCCCCGTGCCTTGGGGGTTTCCTCCCCCGGTCCAAAGACATGTGTGGTAGGTTGATTGGCATCTCTAAATTGTCTGTAGTGTGTGAATGAGAGTGTGTGTGTGTGTGCCCTGTGATGGGTTGGCACTCCATCCAGGGTGTATCCTGCCTTGATGCCCAATGACGCCTGAGATAGGCACAGGCTCCCCGTGACCTGAGAATAGATCGGATAAGCGGTAGACAATGAATGAAAAAGCATCTGTTATTTTCATCTCTCTTCAACTGAGAATGCAGCTTGTCTGGTTACAGAGACGATGAGAAGTGTAAAGGCCCGTGATCATCTCATAATATCTTATCATATCTCATAAGCATACATGCTTGGTATTTTGGGTTACCAACCCAAAGGTGATTATTATTATGTCACAAACTGTGACTCCTGGAGACTCCATCACTGGAGACTTCCATAAATGCTAAATAAACATCCCACAGAAAATATCAACATATCAATGATTACACCCTTTATTAATCTGTTTATATGGAGTTTAACTGTGCAAGCAGTCACTATAAACTAGTACAAGGGCACACTTGGAACAACTGTCAGAGCTGCTATTATAAAAAAAAAAAAACATTCTAACCAATCAGAATTAAGAATTCAATCCTGGTCAGAAACCAAGTATGGACGATGAAGGATCCTTTGCAAGAAAGCTAGCATACAGCATCAAAAGGTTTCTAGCTGGCTAATCCTTCATTGGGGGATTTAACTGCCTTTGCACCTGATGCAGCTCCTACAACAGTATGTAGATCTCTAGTCGTCTCAATTTCTGGTCATCTTTATGTCTTTATGTCTGTGTGTTACCGAGCGAGCCTTCGTATACCGGCGCTAACAAAGCGGCGCTGACACTCAAGTTTAGGCCACAAAGTACAGGAAGTCGAAAGCCAGAAGATAAGGATGGTGTGAGAGGAAAGAGAGAGCTTAGTATGTTAACTTTATAAAGAAACAGAGACAGAGTTATTAAACCTGCAGGTGATTAGCATGATTAGTTGAACCGACAGCACCTTCATCACTCTGCTCCTCTTTCTCAGCCTTGATGCTATTCTCATTCGAGGCTATCAGATGCTAATCTGATAGACAAATCACAGCATGGCAGAGGGAGGGCAAGGTTGTTGAGATTGCTTTGCTCCAGAGTCAAAGCCCATTAAAGAGATTAGCATCAGTAAGGTGTGGTGTTAGTATAACTTAAACGTAGCGAATTCGATTATCTCCAGGTTGCATTGTATTCTTTGAATATCATGGCTTTAGATGAGTGTGTAATGCACCGCTGTGGGTGTGTTTGATGACAATTTTATGATAGTTCAATCCGAAAAGCGGAAAACAGTCTGTATTTTCACAGTGTGAGCGAGCTGGACGAGTGGAGCCACTTGTAATGAAACAATAGTGGACAAACACTGAAAGGAATTTATGCAATGTTCCTTTCTGCAGAAATGATTCTCTGTAATAATATGCACAGCAATGCTATTATCGCTAAATTCCACTCCCTTAATAACCCGACACTCGAAACGTCGCTAACGCAGGCTTGCTTTTAGTTGTAGAATTCCCAATGCACTCAGCAACGAAATGAAGTGTTTCCGCTTTAGCGTGTGCACATGTCGTCTTGGACCGCTCGCACCCTTGTTTGCAAACACCTCAATTAGCGGTTCAGAAACCCAATTAGTGACTAATTGCCGGAGTTGTGCCGTACTCTGCGGTGCCATATGTTGAGCTCGCTCACTGACTTCCTGCTGTGCAAAAACTTGATTTTCAGGATTCTGTTCAACAAAACCCACGTTCGGTAAAATACACTCGTCAAATAAACCTACGCATCACATGGAGTACAGCATAATGGGTTCTGCTTGAACGTAAATGTCTCACACTTTTTTTCAGTTTGAGATGGAGAGTGAGAAAGATAGACACATGGAGGTTTACATCTGTTTTCATGTGGACATTAAAATGACTTGAATGCACCCATCTCTGAGATCCTTGTATTTGTGTGTGTGGGGGAAGAGAGAGAGAGAGAGAGAGAGAGAGAGAGAGAGAGAGAGAGAAACATGTCGTTCTGAAGCTGCCGTGTTCTCTCACACATCTTCAGCGTGCACTCCGTGAAGATTTATGGCTAAATTATGAAGTGTAAAGTGAGCTCTGATAACGGGTGAGGAGCAGCACGGCCGTGAGCTGCTGCTTCAGCACTTATACTGGAAGCTCTGAGTAAATGGGACTACACTCTCGCAGACGTGGCTGGATGCACTCACACTCACGCTTAATCCTCACGTGTGAATATGCGCTCAGCTAGATCCATTCAACTGGAAGATCATGCACGCACTTAGACACTAATTGTAAAGATAACAGGTTTGAGTCTAATTTAAGAGTAAATCAAGATGATCAAGAGTTGTAACTAAAGAGAGAGGGAGAGAATTTATAACTAAACTCGCTAAAGTTCCTGAGAAAACTAAATTCTTGAAGTGGTGTGAGAGATATGGAGTTTCTAAACAAATGAAAACCATATCCTGTTTCCTTGGGGTATAAAGAAAACTCTGCACAACGAAATGGAGACGACAAACTGACACCTTAGTGCTGGTTTTTCACTGACGGTCCAGAAACCTGTAAGAAAGATGAGAATTGTTACATCCTCGTGTGTTTTGTTTTAAGCCATATCTGCTATGTCGGTGGTGGGTTGGGTGTCTTTTGTGTCTGTTTTTTTCTACCTCACATTCCCGCTTGCAGCTATTACTGGTTACGATTCCCACATTATACGCCATGCTCCGCTTCCCCCCTTGCTATTGGTTGGATGGGTCTTTCTGACAGCCATTTAAACCTCGTCAGCCTACCGTTTCGGGGGTCGCTGTATATTCTGTGTTTGCACTGTTGTGAACTGTGACTTGCATGTAGTTTTCTTCTGTGTATGATGCTCTGCCTGTTATAGACCTTGTGTGTTAGCTTAGCCCTTTGTGTTTGACTGCTCTGTCTGTATATATTTTCTAGAGAGAGTTTTGTTGATTATTTTGGCCTGGCCAACTTATGAAGCCATCACCACCTAACTGAGATAAAGAATAAAACCAAGCAAGTGATACTGGGTTTTCTTTTAGCCTGTATGTTGAGATTCTGACATAGACCGGATCGTAAAACAATTTCGCCTAAGACCAGAATGTCTCTGCCAGGGAGTTAAAATTTGGCTGTAGACAAATCTTTTAAGAGGATAATGATCACAAACATGAATGTGAAAATTTGAGGGACACAAAAGTCTTCAGAACGAGAAGAATATCCAGAATCCTGTTATAGTGTCTCCAAACTTGACATTACATGCTGAGAGACATTTGTCTATAACATTACTTTTGCTAAACATTTTAGAATGGAAAAATATGTACTAAAAAAAAAAAAAAAAAACAATGTGCTGAAATTATTGCTCATGGGTGCAGAAAAATATCTCTGACAAAAAAATGTGAAGTTATGAAGGTTATTTCTTGATTATTTTGATTATTATTTATTGCTCTATTGCTCTTATACCACAGTCATTTGGAAAGATTCTGTTTTTTTTAAATTAAAAAACAACAAATCATTCATTGTCTGCCGCTTATCCAATCTATTCTCGGGTCACGGGGAGCCTGTGCCTATCTCAGGCGTCATTGGGCATCAAGGCAGGATACACCCTGGACGGAGTGCCAACCCATCGCAGGGCTCATTCACTCACGCAATCACACACTATGGACAATTTAGAGATGCCAATCAACCTACCATGCATGTCTTTGGACTGGGGGAGGAAACCGGAGTACCCGGAGGAAACCCCCGAGGCACGGGTAGAACATGCAAACTCCACACACACATGGCGGAGGTGGGAATCAAACCGCCAACCCTGGAGGGGTGAGGCAAACGTGCTAACCACCAAGCCACCGTGCCCCCCACAGCAAATCATATACTTTTTATTTGTGCATAGTTACATTTAGTGTTTAAGATTTTGTCGTAAAATTAATCAAACAAAAAATGCAGATTGTCGTGTGACTAGGAAACAAAAAAGAGAGATAAAGAAAGAAGCACTGTGTTGAAAAACTTGCTGTTGCAAAGCACTGAAACTAGAGATTTGTATAAACCCATGAATTGAATTACAGCCACAACTAGCTGGTATAAGAAATAAGACTTTAGAGTCGCAAGAAAACGGACAGTTACATTCATTTGAAAACTACAATAAAAAGGATGACTGGCCAAAGGAGGAATGCTTTACCCACAATGTGGTTCGGCCGCGTCAGACCGAAATCATTAGAGAGTGAGAGATAAAGGTAGAATGAGTGTGTGGATGGTTTATGTGCTAATAAAGTGAGCGTCACTTCTCTCCAAACCTGCCTTCTGACATAAATCACCTTTCTGTGTGAGTGCTCGTGGATACTTCAATTTCTTATTCGAGTGCATCCTGCTCCTGGCACTTAGGAGACACGAACAAAAAAAAACAACAACTGGGAAAGAACAACAAATCCGCAGAATAATTTTATGGTTAAAAGAGATGAGGAAAAAAAAACTTTACAACATTTCTATTTAAGCCAGGCTAACATTTTTAGACCAAGGATATATATATATCCCGTTTTTAAAAAATGTTTTCCTTCCTTCATACACTATATTGCCAAAAGTTTTGGGACGTCTTCCTTTACATGCACATGAACTTTAATGACATCCCATTCTTAATCCGTGGGGTTTAACATGGAGTTGTCCCGCCCTTTGCAGCTATAACAGCTTCAACTCTTCTGGGAAGGCTTTCCACAAGGTTTGGGAGTGTGTTTATGGGAATTTTTGACCGTTCCTCTAGAAGCACATTTGTGAGGTCAGGCACTGATGTTGGACGAGAAGGCGTGGCTCGCAGTCTCCGCTCTAATTCATCCCAAAGGTGTTCTATGGGGTTGAGGTCAGGACTCTGTGCAGGCCAGTCAAGTTCCTCCACACCAAACTCACTCATCCATGTCTTTATGGACCTTGCTTTGTGCACTGGTGTGCAGTCATGTTGGAACAGGAAGGGGTCATCCCCAAACTGTTCCCTCAAAGAGCATGAAATTGTCCAAAATGTCTTGGTATGCTGAAGCATTAAGAGTTCCTCTCACTGGAACTAAGGGGCCGAGCCCAACCCCTGAAGTCACTGATTTGGAGGGGTGTCCCAAAACTTTTAGCAATATAGTGCATGTCCTCATATCCTTTTATGCTTCATCAAAACCCTGCCCTGTTTGAATGACTCCAGCTTTAGCTCAACAGGGAATAGTGTTGAAATTCGAGATCCTGGAGAGAGTGCAATATGATATGTGGTGTTAATTTAGGCTCGTTCCCAGTGGGGTTACCAAAACAACTACAGAAAAAAATAAAAGGTCAGAAATGTAGCTTGTTAAATGTACTACTCATGATTCACTATTAAAGTGTAAAATAAAAGCTCATTGTAGTTCATCTGAAGATGTGAATTCAACTTGATTTAAATGTTTATAAATGTCAAATCATCTGCTGTGTCTTTAAGACACGTTACTGTAATATACAATGGGGTGTGCTGTTATAGAAAAATACTCCATAATTGGGTGGTGTGATGGAGCCTGACGAGAATTTGTTTTAATCTTCTTATACCTCACCGATGTTGTTTATTTATTTATTTACTAAAGATTGACTTACTTCTTTAGCCAATTATGGCTACAACTTATGATGAAACTTTTTTTTCTATTTTTAAATAATAATATACCATTATCAGTCCCATCATCAGCCTCATTTTTTTCTTTTTTCTTTTTTAAACTAATAAGACAAAAAAACTGCATGTACTGCAAGAACAACAACAAAACAGTGACACTGGAGACTCCTTCCATGGGGTTAAATGCAGGGTTTTGAATGAAGATAAACTGCATTGCCAAAAGTTTTGGGACACCCCTCCAGATCATTGAATTCAGGTGTTGTGTTTCAGGGGTTGGGCTCGGCCCCTTAGTTCCAGTGAAAGGAACTCTTAATGCTTCAGCTTCATACCAAGACATTTTGGACAATTTCATGCTCCCAACTTTGTGTGAACAGTTTGGGGATGACCCCTTCCTGTTCCAACATGACTGCTCACCAGTGACCAAAGCAAGGTCCATAAAGACATGGATGAGTGAGTTTGGTGTGGAGGAACTTGACTGGCCTGCACAGAGTCCTGACCTCAACCCCATAGAACACCTTTGGGATGAATTAGAGCGGAGACTGCGAGACAGACCTTTAAGAGTGGTGTGAAACACCGTAGGTAATCTATGTTAAAGAAAAGACATTATCATTCTGTTGCATCCGCAATATTAATGCACACATATTCTAGAGACCATTTCATAGAAATACTTTGGAATTTTCCACCAAGTGTGACCTTCAGTCAGACACACACACACACACACACACACACTCACACACACCAGTCGCAACAAAACTGAACAGATCCAATTTGAGCACAAACCAGAACTGGCAAAACATGATTAGATGCCAGAGTCACTTTTCTGCTGGTGGACCAGATGGCCACTGATGACACGGAGGATGAGAGTGGGTGTGTATTTTCACATTTGTATCTACAGGTGAGGGTTTATTCTTCTCCAATGTGCTACAAAAGTACAGAGAATCTGCAGTGGGGAGCAGCACAAGCGGCGCTTGTACTCCTCTGCATCTTACTGTGTGTCAACTACAGACAAGGGAAGAACTTCAGTTAAAACTTCCAGCAGTAATTAGCAATCACAGTAATCTATCCTTAACTTTAGCTGTAAAGTAATAGTCCTATACTCAATTAGCTCAAGTGGTTAAGGCTCTGGATCATTGACCAGAAGCTCGGGGTTCAAGCCCAGGCAGTGCCAAGCTGCAACTGTTGGGCCCTTGAGCAGGGCCCCCAACCCACCCTGCTCCAGGTGTGCTGCATCATCTCTGACCCCAACCTTCCAAGGATGGGATATACAACGAAAGAATCTTGCTGTGCAGTAATGTATACGAGTCAAATATGTAATTACATTTCCACAAAAAAAAACATTTTATTTTTGCTTCTTACAATCTATTTTAATCTTCCAGGTACTCAGTACTCGGTGTTTATTTATTTATAAATTATATTCCAATATTTATGGATGACACAAGCCATTAATTTAGCACATACTGAAAAAAATTGAATGGAGTTTTTACTACAGCCTTTATTTTTTAATAAAGTAAAATTCATAGCACTTCACAGTCCATTTAAAGGAAGTGTTAAAGCTAAACATTCTTCTGGGGAAGATATTTTCTTTAATACACAGTTTAGGAAAAATTTCATCTATATTCTATCTATATGCATAAAAGCTTTCGTCTTCATGTCCTACCTTTTAAAGCCCAACATGTAAATTCTTCTTTGTCCTTTTCTCTTTTGCCAACTTAAATACTTTTACAAAAATACTTAAACACTTTTACAATATGGTTTTAATCAGCTCCGCTATTTATTTATTTATTTATTTTCAGAGCTCCAGTTGGATGCCCAATGAATTGAATGAACATGACTGTAAACTTCAGTAAAAAAAACTTGCTCAGAAATACTAGAGAAAGCTGTTTATAAATTAGAACGATTAAGTAGATGATTAATTCCTTTTAAAATATTATTTTTATTTGCATACACATATACATGTAGCAGATTGTTGTGAAATTCATGGTGCGCTATGAGAGGGTTAAATCAAAACTGAGTGTCAGATTTAGTAGTGGCTAGTTACTGCAGGCTTTAATATGTTCAAGTGGTTTGTGTCAAATGTCAATTTTTTAGTCAATTTACCTTTAGACACCTCAGAGTTATGTGTCAACACTGAGTTTTCCCACTGATTCAGTATTCACAGCATGCCAGTCATATTACGGTTGTACGACGGCAAAATGTTAGGATGTAGAATTTTTTCTCCACTTTTTAAATCTTCAGAAATGACATGTCGACTTTGTTCTTACAGCCAAGGTCGAGCAGATAAACAACGGGGTGTTGAAGACAGAAAGGGCGAAAATTCACGTTAATAGAAACAGAAATGTAGTCTGCTGATTCAAGCCTTCACTACTGGAACAGATGCTGGTTTTGAGAACACACTGTCCAAAGTGCAAGAGCAATATCCAAAATAGCAGCAAGTACATGTCCACGTGATTCATCAGACCAGGCCACCTTCTTCCATTGCTCTGTGGTCCAGTTCTGGTGTTCATGTGCACAGTAGCTCAGTCTTCGCTCCCCACGTGCATCAATGAGCCTCGTTCGCTCATGACCCTGTCTCCGGTTCACCACTGTTCCTTCCTTGGACCACTTTTGATAGATACTGACCACTGCAGACCGGGAACACCCCACAAGAGCTGCAGTTTTGGAGATGTTCTGATCCAGTGGTCTAGCCATCACAATTTGGCCCTTCGTCAAACTCGCTCAAATCCTTACACTTGTCCATTTTTCCTGCTTCTAACACATCAACTTTGAGGACAAAATGTTCACTTGCTGCCTAATATATCCCACCCACTAACAGGTGCCATGATGAGGAGATCATCAGCCTTCATTCACCTGGCACTGCTCATAATTTTAAATGGCTGATCGGTGTATAAAAAGCAATAGAGTTTATGAAGGTACTCGATCTTTTAAAAACAAACCACTACATATTTCTAATCCATCTGTAGAAATGTACAGTAATATTTTGGCTATTTATTGGAGCTACATGTCTTTTCATTCCCCAATTTCGAACTATATATAACACAATAGATCCGAATCGACGTCATTTACATTGCCTTGTTTTTGAATAATTAAAGTCTGGAATTAAACTCATTAAATTCTGGCAGACTAATGAGTATAAAATAAACCAAACAAGTGTAAACATAGTGATTCCTCCCACTGTAGCCATAGGAAAGCTGGAAGAATGCTATAAATAAGCACAGCTTATATGGAGGGGAAAGGACCGCAAAGACTATAAATACAAGGTCACCAAGGACACGTCCACCAACCTGAGACATGAGCAGCATGGAAATGAAATAGGAAACAAACAGCAGTGAATGTTTCAGCTCACATGGGTGATAATAAGCTGCCTGTATACACCTGAATCACATCCAGTCACATAAATCGGAAGAGACTGCATGAGGTCCATGATTGTGCTTTTTGTTTTTATAGTAAATATGATGAATATGATCAACCTTCAATCTCTGAACCACTTATGTGTAAAATTGCAATTATGTGAACATGCATGTATTAAAATCTACTGGACACTTGACTGGCTTCGCTGTCTGATAAGTGCTTTTTTTTTTCCTGTCGTGTCTTTATAGTGTTGTGTCTTTTATGTTGATGTGCATTTTACAGCATAAAGGAAAGGAAATGGAAATATATATTAAATGCTTCTGGTGATAAGTGCCTTATAAATACCTTATAAATATCATTGGCATTTTTACAACATCCATAGATTTTGTGAGATCTTACCAGGACCGATGTGATTTCCTGTCCAATAACGAGAACTCCATGTGTGTTACTGGAGATCACTTAGGGGAGTTTAGTGGAGGAAAAGTGATGCTGTATTTCCCACAGGATGTTCCCTGCCACTGGTGTTGAAAGATTAAAACATGATCATTTAGTCTAAGGAAGTGCATCGGAAAAGTCGTTTGCAAGCTTATTAGTACAACAGCGGTGATGAAAAGTCAAACGTTTAATTTTTAAAACATATTGTAGTTCATTTTAACAGCTAATTATATTGGCCCTCTGTGTATTATGTGTTGCTCTTGCTTTCAGTTAGGGAGACCGAGATTTTTATTTGGTCTCGTATTAGTTATAGTGTCGTGGAAAACTACGGTGATGAAAGAAGAATCAAACAGTCTGAGGCACGCTGAGCTAACACTAACTCCGCCTTGCTTCTTATACTCTCATTAATAATTTGCTATAACATCATGCCTCCAAGTATATTATTCCTTACAAATCTCGCACACACAGTATATTTACCATATAGACCCTTTTGTGTAACATCTCTAGCAGTAGTGCTGTGGTCAGAGCTCTACAGGATAGGTGTGTGTAATAAAGTGGCCAGTAAACAGGACCACACACATGAGACTGATCTCCTCGGTGTGGTGGTCTCTTCCATCGACGACTAGGTGGAGGAAGAGGGACGAACTTAAAGTAGCGAGAGATGAGCTACAGTCTGTGTTTTTACCCTTAAGGTACATAATAAATTGGCTAATATCTCAAATATACCTCCATATAAAGTCTGTAAGTATGCCTGTGTTCAGTGTGTGACATTTGAGCGAGCAGGTGTGTGTTTGTTGCCTGGAACAGTGGATGACTTATTCAGGTCAGATGGTAACTCGAGCAATTGTGTGTGTGTGTGTGTGTGTGTGTGTGTGTGTGTGTGTGTGTGTGTGTCCAGTCACACTCCAGGAATAGCGCTGCTGTAGGGATAATACTGCTGAAATACCACAGATGAGTGCTAAAGCTGCCAGGACATCTGCTCCAGCCCCAGAGCCCTCACATGACAGGTACACTAATAAACACAAACACATTCATACATGGATGTGAAATTCACACACACTCACACACACACACACACACACAAATAAATAAATAAATAAATAAATAGATAAATAAATAAATAAATAAATAAATAAATAAATAATGATTGTACTTTTTATTTATTTTATTTATTTGTTCCAAATTGTTTTTATTTTTATTTTTATTTTTTTTGTATAATTTTTTTCTTCTGATTTTTTCTCATTTTTTTCTAGCTTTCTTTATGCTTAAGGGGAAGATCTGAACTCTGAACACAGGTGATAGTTATTATTCATATATATATCATTTAAATCTGACAAAGTCACTACTGTAGGTGTTTTCGATGCCACACACACACACACACACACACACACACACACACACACACACACACACACACACACTTCACCGTAGCGTAATGGAGTTCTCCAAGCTAACACAGCATGGTACAACCAAAGCAATAAACATTTTAATTGCGCTCAGCGGTGCAGATTTCACACTAGAGTGAATAAACAGATGAACTGAGAGGGAGAATAAAGGAAGGTGTAATTCTCTGTATGGGAATTATTATAATATGAAGACATGTCAATCATTTGGACATACGTTTTTGAGGTAAAATAATATTATAATTTTCACTGGTAATGAGTTTCTTCAGTCATTGGAAGGAAACCTTTCAGTCTCTGTGTGTAATGTTTAGTTTAGCCATTCTGCTGAAGGGTGCCAATAATTTTGGAAGTCGCCTTTCACATGTGTATCATATAGCCATCTGATGAGCCAGTCTTCTCTCCTTCTCTGATTACAGCCATGTCCCTGAGTACAGCTTAAGGCTGTGATGGGACAGTGACATCAACGACACGACTGAAAAGCAATAATACCTCATAATACCTCTCCTGTACATAAACCCATATTCTGGACAATTTGGAAATCCTAAAATAAAAGTCACGCCTGCGTTCTGGTTTGTTGATCATGCTTCTGTTGTGATTGGTCAGTAGTAAGATGAGTGAGTGTTTGTCTTTGTGCATGTGGGAACGATTATATCTCATCTGACGGCTACACAAGGTCACCCAGTCTCTACTGACAAGCCCGAGTGTCCAACCTATACGCTAATGCACACATACACACCCAATCAAGACACATAAACTTGTCTGATGTACTCAGTGTACAATCCATCTCTTGTTCTTTTCAAAAAGTGGAGTCTGACGTCTGTCCTCCATCTTCCCCTAAACCCTATTTTCCTCCTGTCTCATAGTCTTCAAGGGCAGCCAGACATGCATCATATTTTAACCTGATCTTCCTTTGATGGACCATCGCTCCTCTCCCTCAGACACGCACACATACATCCAAATAAACACACACACACACACACACACACACACACACACACACATACACACATACATAGCGGTATCATCGACAACTTTGTAAAAAGGGCTGTTTTCCTTCTCGTCAGCGTTACCACACGAGAGGTGGTAAATCTCGGCTAACGCTGAAAAACGACACTGCAGAATTGCTAGCCGCTGCATTTGGAGAATTAGACCCAACCACAAACACACAGACAGACAGAAAAGCAAAAAAGCAAGATGGGGACAAGAAAAACTGAAGGCTCACATCCGTCAAACTGCGGTACATATCTCTGAAGTCAACTTTAAGATATAAGAAAAACGACCATTTGGTGCTGCCCAGAAATTCAGGTAAAAGTGTGGTGTCAGTCCAAATAAATGTGATATTACGCCACTGTCTCTTTCCCCATGTCTTCACTCATTCCTTGGTGTCACTCGGCAGAAGCGTCAGACTCAGGTCACATACTTTCTTTCATGTGCACGCGCACATACAGGGAAATTTCTTTTTTTTTCCGTGTGGAAAAGGGATGCAATCTGTCTGTAGGGTTCTGCATAGCTCTTTAAGACTGTTCCCCAGATTAACTCATCACTTTGCATCCTACCACACAAATTCTAGAGCAGAAAGTGTCAGGTTATCATAAATGCCATGTTTCACAAGTCGCAGCAACTCAGACCCATGCGCAGGATTAAAACCATGTTCCATAAACAAAAATTCCATGACATGATATACATAAATAAACAATACCTAACTGCTTGGAAACAGAAGAAGTCAACATAGCAAAAATCACCACAGAAACAAGGATCTGAAATCGACCATGAAACAGTAACTCAACAAGGACAGACACAATAGGGCAGGTATAAATAAGCAGTCCAGCAGTTCCGTACAGGAAATTATCATTGAACCTATTTTGTAAGCTCCTATGTTACATTCTCCAATTTCTCAAATTTGTCAGTGTGAATTTTGAGATGCTCTTCTGCTCACCACAATCGTTTGAGATACTGTCAGCTCAAACCATTCTCCTTTGACCTCCTCATCAACAAGGGGCTGCTGCTCAATGTTTCTTTTGTTTTTTTGCACCACTCTGTATAAACTCTAGACACTGTTGTGTCAGTCAGCAGGTTCGGAAATACTCAAACTAACACAGACACCCTCGCAACGTTCAAAGTCACCATTTTTTTCTAATATTTGATGTGAACGTGAACTGAAGCTCATGTGCTCCTGCAACATTTACTGGGACAGTGCATAATTAAGGAGCTGAAGACTTTTTTTTTTACAACTGGGTGGTAAAGGTTATCTTCTAAACAGGTTCAGATTAACTCTCCGTTGTAAGCAATTTCCCGCTGGGATTCTTTGAATCTTGAATCTAGAGTACATACACCTTACTTTATATTCTCCCTGATGGACAATCCTAAACCGTTTGACCTCCTTAAGCCACAACGAAATCCCCAGTGTTTACATGAGTCCACTCGGATATAAATAAGCTTTGAAAGAGTTAAGTTGAAAGACAAGTTGTAAATTCAATACTAGGGATTTTACTGTGAGTGTACACAAGACAAAGACACCGTGAGACATTGACTCAGAGACGTGTACATGTCCTGGTCCTCAGAATGCAATTGCACTTGATCCACTGAGTCATTTTTCCTCTTTGCACAACAGGAGCTTCCATTGTGGTCGCTTGGAGGCTGCGGTAATAAGAACAGCTGGTGTTGTAGTCAACAAACTAGTTCTGGGACTTGGAGGAAAGAGAGAACCGGGGGGACGGAAAGGTATATTTTCTTGCCAAACCCTAGAATTATCGAGAATTATAACTCACACAGCTGCATGTGATCTCAGCAGATCTTTCAGGGAAGCTTTAAATCTGAACTGGTGATCTTTAATTAATGATGTTTACAATACTGTCATCTCTACCCTCTCACTGAACACCTAATGATGATGGAATAGCATCTGTATAACCAGGACATCTCTTCCAGTTTTAGTTAATATTTCATCATACTGCAGTGTGATGGTTTGGCAGATATTGAGGATATCCAGACGTCAGTCACTCATTTATTATTAAAAACTATTGAATGTTCTGTGGGGCTGCTTTCACAAAATTTAGACCAATCCCTCACACTCCTTACAAACTCACTGCATTCTTTCATTCATTTCAGTAACTCATAAATAAAAAATGTATATCATTCAAATTAGTCATTTAAACCACCACAACCAGGTAGAAGCGGTTATTAAAACAAACAAAGACCTACACGTGCCATGCTAATGCATTTCTTTGTTAATGGTTTTTTCTTGGGTTCTGATGCACAAGCCTATAGTAATGTATTTGATTGACAGTATGGTTTAAGATGTAACACAAAGAGTCATTTTTACTTGAGGGAATCAGTAATACGGATTTTCACCCAGATCGAACGTTACGATACTAAGGTCACGATTCGCATCCTACGTAAAACTTTCTACTTAATGTAACTTTTCTACCTAGCTTTGATTCTGTATATTAGCGCTCGGCCTCCTCACTTATTTAATTGGGAGAAAATTAGGTCGAAAAAGTTGAAAAGAAAAATAGAATTTATAGCAGCGTCCCGAAATCTATGAACAGAACCACAAATTGCTATTTAAATTTTATTTGTTTATCAAAAGCTAAATTCAAGATTCAAAAACATGCCTGAGTACATTTTAATCATGTTTTAGAATAAAAAATCCTTACAAAATTTTATTTATGATTTATATAATTATTAGCTAATTACGTCAAATAATATGATATCATGGTGGCTTGGTGGTTAGCACATTTGCCTCACACCTCCAGGGTTGGGGGTTCGATTCCTACCTCCGCCATGTGTGTGTGGAGTGTGCATGTTCCCCCCGTGCCTTGTTTCCTCCGGGTGCTCCGGTTTCATGCATTGTAGGTTGATTGGCATCTCTAAATTGTCCGTAGTGAATGTGTGTGTGTGTGTGTGAGTGAGTGAATGAGAGTGTGTGTGTGTGCCCTGTGATGGGTTGGCACTCCGTCCAGGGTGTATCCTGCCTTGATGCCCAATGACGCCTGAGATAGGCACAGGCTCCCCGTGACCCGAGAGTAGTTCGGATAAGCGGTACACAATGAATGAATGTTTTATCATTCCCTCCTGGTGATTTTTGTTTGTGTTGATTATAAATACTTGATTTTTCTGCACCTTATTTCAAACTTTATTGCAGAAAACTACTTGACTTACTACAGAAACCTCCTGCCAGTGAAGACACATATGTAATTATTTTCTCTAACAGCTCTGCTTACGTTCGACACACATGAAATAAAGAAGGCTTTGGCTGAATGTGTGATGTGACGATGTCACATGGGGAATCTTGGCCCAAAGCTGCATCACGCTCCTCCTAACATCACAGATTTTGGTTGATTTAGTGAAATCGTAAAATGATTCATCGTAACAGGATGATAATAAATCTGCTTGCAGCACACAGTGTTCAAAATTAAAACTTCATACCTTTTTAAAAAACTTCTACGAGTTCCATGAGAATGCTTACTGATTTTATAGACACAGCTATAATGAACTACAAAAGGGGGTCGATCGAAATAAAGGTGAGGCAAAAAAAATTAATGAATTAAATAAAATAAGAAGAAAAGTTTTCCCCAACTGTGTACTGTACCTCAATTTGCATGTTCCTCCGCAGTTCTGGAGCCGGATTTCCATAAAGCACAGATGTGTGAGCTGATCTTTTTACACCTCCTCTGTTCACAAAGCCGACTGCATTATTCACAAACAGAACAATGGCCCATTTTTCTGTGTGTTTTCCTTTTTTTGCCCCATAATAACAGAATTCTTTATAATTAAAAGACGCAGGTTTCTTCCTTTCTCTCACTCTGCGTTCACCCCATCGACAAACTGTTCTCACACACCTACACAGCCTTTAAATCCGAAAGTTTAAACTCTGATGAACAATTAAATCAGTCTATATTTAAATGCCACACCATTCCTGTAATATTTCTCCTACTATACAATCTTCTTGAAATAAACAATCTATATAATTAGCTATAATTACAAGATAATTTCTTACACACCATAAAGTCAAAAACAGTGTAAAAATCTAACCTTTCGTTAGTAAAGGAAACAACCGTGCATGCTGGACAGATTAATGTTCTTGCATACACTCACGCATTCTTCTGACATGAAAAGAGTCTAGATTATTATTTCAGGAACATGTGCAGGAGTCAGTAGGCTAATAAGCAGAAGTCTGAGCAGTCAGATGGAGCGGGGCAGCATTCAGGATCAGAACGACTAAAACGTAAGCAATAAACAACCACAGCTACGAATACCTGCAGCTAATTAATAATAATAATAATAATAATAATAATAATAATAATAATAATAATAAATTCATTGTTATATTTTATTTTATTTTTTATTACTATTATTATTATTATTAGATGTCATTATCAATTTATTTGTTCTATTACTTTCACATTTCCAGTCATTAGTAAAATTAGTAACTATTCTAATGGATATTTCAAGGGACAAAATTCTCCCTTTTCTCTTTTTATTGATGCTGGTTGCTTTACGGTTTATTAAACATATTATACCATTTATTCAAGGATTAACAATATTTTAAGTTAATTTATAAATCATATTATAAATCATATACTACGTTATATGATTTATCAGTACACACTTATTATTGATTTGAATCTGTTTGTTATAATCGTTTTATTTAGAAGGTTATACAGTGAAGTAAAACATAACACGACACGTTGAGGCAACGTTGTGAAAACCCTATGCTATATATAGCATTGAACAAAACTTTTGAAATGGAAAACAGTATGCCAGTGAAAGCCTAGGACCTTCCAGCCACATGCAACACTTTACTCACCGACTAATTATTGCTTTTCATGAGCTAGAACAAAAAATAAAGAATTTTTATAAAACCCTGCCCTGAACTAACACCTTTCAAACTATTAATCGAGTGTGGACCTTGCTCTGAGGGTCTGTTCAGCTTCCTTTTGAGAAAACCACTTAATACAGAAACACAGGGCACGAGTTTACAGCTGAGAGAGAGAGAGAGAGAGAGAGAGAGAGAGAGAGAGAGAGAGAGAGCGAGAGAGAGAGAGCGAGAGAGAACGAGAGAGAGCGAGAGAGAGAGAGCGAGATAGAGCGAGAGAGAGAAAGAGAGAATTCTGAATAAACCATGAAAACTGGGCCTTGTTCTAATTACCTTCAGCTCTATGTGACCTTCTGGGAAAGCGTACCCATTTTTGTGAGCCGTCCACACAATTCTACTGTGTTCAGGGAAACATTCTTTAAAGTGTACAGCTAGATTGGACATGCTGACCTCCCTGAGGCCTAAACCGATAAATACCTAGACTACAAGAAAAGGTGGAAGCTCTATTGACCGAAAACACGGCTTTCACCGTGACTCTATATGACATCCATATTCATAAAACAACATAAAGTCTTCATTAATGGACCAGCGCCATCTTACCTCAAAGCTCTCGTCACTCCTCGCACTGCACCTCGCTCACTCAGATCCACTAGCACTGCTCGACTGGTCCCACCATCTCTCAGGGAAAAAGGTAGGTATACATCTAGACTCTTCTCTGTTCTGGCACCGAGGCGGTGGAACGAACTTCCCCTAGGTATCCGTACGGCCGAGTCTCTGACCGTCTTCAAACGGCAACTGAAGACTTACCTCTTCCTGAAGTACTTACACTAGCTCTTATTTTTCCCTGTTTATGTATTATGTTGTATGTAAAAAAAAAAAATCCCCAACTCAGTTTTTAGGCTAATGGTATCCTAAGTCTGTGTCCTGTTGAACCGGTGTTAATGTATTCATTGATGGAGAATTATGTAATCAGAACTGTGTATTGTACATCCTTAATAACTAAGCAAACACTTGATGTTATGAAGGAAATATTTCTCGTACATTATTACATCTTTCAGAGCCACTACGAGAGTCGAAAGGAATCACAGCCAATTTTCAACAGAATTTGAAGCACAGTTATAAGGAACTGTTTCAAGGTCCATGCAGAAAACTTAAGCAGCTCAAAAATAAAGTGTGTGCTGGGAAACTTTAAATGTTATGCGCTGAATATCAAGGAATGCTTCAAATGTGAAAAAGAACCATGATAAAACTTCCTTGCAGAAACCTAAAGGAAATAACATCAAACTAAAGTTGCCTCTGCAAAACAATGAGCACATGGTTTGATGCCACTGAGGGTTTTTTTTTTATTACCTCGCCTGCTAGATTCATTTTCCCATGAATGCTAAGCTAGTGAAGTCATTTACATTTTGATTAGGCGCGTATTATTGTGCTGTCAAGCTCGATGTGTTCCTTTATCTCCGTCTGGAGCTTTGTTTAGATATGAAAACCGCACTTTTTTCTAATTAAATTATCCGCCATTACAACGGGTATATCTATAACGATTTTTGCATGTGTTTTAGAAGGATAAAAATGCTATTGAATTTTTTTCCCCTCCATGTTTTACAACTGAGAGATAACCTGAGTTATGTTTATAGCCTGACAAATGTTATTTATGATCCCATAGTGTCAAAAACCAAGAAGACAATACACAAGCAGGGGAAGAATAGCATAAAGCATTCACATGATGACATTCGGAGGATATAATGGGTTTCGTTATGACTTCACATTTTCAAAGGTCAAGTCTAAAGCTTGCTAAAGTTCTCAGGGGACAACATTATTACACAGCACTCGAATGGAAGAAGCTACAGAGTCATCACATTGAGCACAGACAGAGCTTAAACATCCCTGTAAGTGTAACGGGTTTGCTTCATGAACGACTACTAACTACTACTCCCTGAACTCCACACAAGGTTTCGCAACACGTTCTCAAACGAATGATAATGAAGGTAAGAGAGAAACCAGAAGTCACTCGACAAGAGTTGCAACAATTACACAGAGAACTATAAACAATGAACTACACTGCAATCTGCTCCATGCCTATACCCCATGCTAAACTCTTTCAGAGCTAAAAACAAAGAACAGAAATGCATGTTAAAAAGAATTTAGACTCTCAAACTGTCTTGGAACAATTTTGTCTGGTAAGAAGAAATAAAATACAATAAAATATTCGCTGGAAATAAGTCAGTTCGTCACGTATGGAGAAAGAAGAGTTGTGTGTAGGACCTCACAGTGAAGCACGGTGGTGGGAGCATAATGGTATGGGGCTGCTTGTCTGTGAACAGCACAGAGGCATTACACATCCTCGAAGGAAACAGGAATAAAGCAATAAACTGGGAAATATTAGTTGATAATGTAATCTTATTGACCAAGAAACTGAATCTGGGATGAAGGTGAATATTTCAAGAAGACAATGAGCCCAATCTTACAGCCGAAGTAACTCAAGAAGACCATACATGGCTTAGCTATCACCTGACCTGAAAACCCAGTTAATGTTTATGGATTTTGTAAATTGTGAGTTTATCAGAGGGATCCTCTTGTCCTCAGGGACATGAAGATGATCTGCCAAGAGGAATGGACTAAAAGTGAAACACAATACTTAAAACATAATTACTTGTTACTGTAAACGTCTTGAAGCTGGTCATTTGTACCATTCTATGCCAAATTATTTTTACAAGAATAAACAAAAAGACATTTTTCAGATGAATAAAAACTTTTACTAAAGTCCAGAGTAAAAATACATCCTGTGTGTAAATTTGAAGTGGATATATGAACTGGAAGTATAGTAAATAACACAAACATTAATGTCCTAATGTCCAGCTGTTTTCTCCTCACTGTATGTTCAGTGTTCACCGTGTAAGTCTTTCCATTACTATAAAAACAGCATCATATTAGAACAAGCACAATAATATAAACCTGTGATCTGAATTACAGCTGGAACTCAGCTGTTCAGAGTGACTGTTAAAATCAGGTGGATATGGATGAAGACTGTCGGAAAACCGGCTGTAAAAAAGCAGTGACACTGGAGCTGCCTTCCAAAAACAATTCCTTCCATAAACATGATGTAGTGATGGTGACTTGTACATTTGTAAAAGCCAGTTCAACCACAGCTCATTCAGTCGCAACAGGACGCACGGAATACACGTAAAAGTTTCTTCTCATAAACCTCTCCACTGTCCTAGGAGTCCGTTCAGCCACAGTGAACGGTTATAAAGGAAGTAAAGATAGACGTATACATTTCTTCCGCTGCCTCTGAATACACTTCAGCTGCCAAAAACCAGCATCTTGAAAATCGATAGAGAGAACCTTCCAGTCTTTCGATGACAGCTTGACATCACTAAATTTTCATACTGACTTTTTCTCAATTCTGTTACTCTACGTTGCGGCAGAGAGATCCATACACACTTATAACACGGTACACGAGCTTGACGCATGTCATCTGTGATTGGAGAAGAGTCTCTCTCTGGAACAAGCACAGGACTGAAGAGATGTCGATATTTGATGGTACTTTGAGGTGCGTACAGTGAGATGGATTTTACAATGTTTATCTTTATCGAGCTCAATGTTCAGACTTTCGTGACAACAGAGAGGAGAACAGAAATTGATAGAACAGTGAAAGGAAAACAAACAGGAAGAGCATCACAGCTGCATTACGTCTTGCATATACTCATATCAACTGATTTTTTTTTTTGGACTGTCTAAGTTCACTTCCAGCACTGACTAACAAATACTGACAAGGAAGCAGTCTGGATCCTATCCAAGTACCGAGGAAAGTGAAAGTCCAATCACTTGAAGCTTTTTTTTATGCAAAATATAATTCCAAGTAAAATAAATAAGAAAAATAACCAAGAAATATTTATGACTTTGTAATACACTGAAAATAATTATACAATGTTTACTTATTAAAGATTCTAATTAATGATAGATTAATGAATAGAATGCATAGAGTATGAAACACTTAATATTTAGATATGTGAAAGCTTTTCCTTGTTTAATTACAGTTTGTAATGAGTGTACAATGAATCGTTTGGTTCCTTTAAGAAGTACTAAATATAAAATCTATATAAAATGGCTGGCAAATCATTTCTTTCTATCAATACAGCAATTAATATAAAGGTGAAATAGAGGTGAGGGAAAAAAATTAGGGCATGACTAGGGCAGATTTGGAGCAGGATTGCATGAATGAGTTTAATAAACCTACCAAACAGGCTGTTTTTTTATTGTTTTTGTCATTGTTGTTTTTTCCCCATCATTTTCAGACTATATAGAAGCAGCAACAGCTCCCTTTTGCTCTGCTCCTGTCTTGGCAAAGAGGTGTTGAGCCACTGGGGAAAAGGAAATAAAAAAAAAATTATGTGGCAGTACATGTGTTATGTATGTATTAAAGATCCATTTTAACTTTCAAGGATTTTTGTACAGGTGAAGAAAAATAATTGGAGTGCAAAAAAAAAGGATCAAGAGACTCACATTACACTTAACTAGGTCACTGAACTCGTTACAACACGAGTGCACTGGTTCCTATAGGAAAAAACAACTGGCACCCGTCACAAGGTGATATAACAGCGTGCCTATTTGCACCTGGGTTAAAATAGGATTGCTCACATAATATCACTATTAGCACCCTTAAACACCAAAGACCAGCCTTTCTTTTTACTCCTTTGGCTTAACATAGTGAGCTCCATTTCCCAGAGTATCACAAATCAAAGATGATCTTAACTAACAGAAGAAGAGTAATGATAGCTGTTTTTCATGCTAGTATGAATACGTTAATGCAGTACTGTGCTAAATTTGTTAGTTCTCCAAGCAGCAGTTGTTTGATTTGGCCAGGTTTACAAACAAGCTAGCTGATGTTAGAGTAAAACAAAGCAGTGGTGAAGCAGAGACAGGGTCATGGGCGGTCAATGCTCAGTGATGCACGTGGGGAGCGAAGGCTGGCCCGTGTGGTCCGATCCAACAGACGAGCTACTGTTGCTCAAATTGCTGAAGAAGTGGATTATTCGTGTATGACCTTTTGCCTGCATAGTTATAGTTTACGAGTTAGTTTAGCGTTTATTCGATTTGTTTGCCGAGTGTTTTGTTTTCCCGGTTTTGATCCATTGCCTTGCCTTCGGATTATAACTATTGCTGCTGTCTGTTTAATAAATACTGCTCATGGATCCTACACCGTCCGCCTCCAGCGCCGCATTACAGGCAGCAAAAGGGAGGCCAACAAAATATTAGGCAGGTGGTCATAATGTTATTCCTGATCGGTGTATAATTACATTTAATATCATGGAACATCCACTAAAACAAGTTATTGCTATACATACTTTTTATTTTCTTTTACTTAATGTTAATAAATAAATACATAAAAATACAGCTTGTCATGTTACTGAGAAAGAGCAAAATCTGTCTACTACAAGACAGTCTCCTTACAGAAACATTCAGCATTTCAAAAAAGGCAGCTCATTTATGTGGACCGTTCCGGATAAGAAACAAGGTTTTAGAGTGTTCATATAAACCTGTGATTTATTAAACAAAGCTCTTTCTGAGCGGTCAGATTTGAGAGATAAGCAACGCTGTGGTATAAAGTATGATAGCAAGACAGAACTGGCTGCATGACAAATGACTACCTTGGTCCAAATAGCATCTCCATTCCCTTTAATATTCATTTCATATTACATATTAAAAGTGTGTATTTGTGTTCACTTAAACATGCTATAAGAGACCAATATTCACATATGAATAATGTATAGGAGTAATATATAACCAAGCCAATGAAGCGCATATAAAGACAGAGGGAGGAACAGTTTTCGATTTATTCTCCATGCTGTTTCCATGTGTGTGTGTGTGTGTGTGTGTGTGTGTGTTTATGTGGGCATGTGAGTTTGTAGGAAAGCAGCCAAGGATGCTGGGTTTCATTTGTGATTTCTCTGAGTCTTTGTTCCCTCTCAAACTGGTCCAATAATCAGGATGCCGCCATGGTGACGTCAGGTGTGTGACTGCAGTGAGCTTGCTCCTGAAATATTTGTGTAATGCAGCAAACCACAAAGGAGGCTGATAAAACTGAGGCTGTCAAAATGGCTGCCGAAGAAAGAAAACTTTCCAAGCACAGAAATGCTGAGAATATCTGAGTGGATTGTGCAGGCTGTTTTTTTTTTCCAGTCTGTTTATATTTAGCAAGATTCAGGGGTTAATCTGATGCTTTGTTAGAGTGCTCTGGTGCAGCTCCTTGAGTCAGAATTATTGGCACCCTCTGTGAAATGACATACATTACACATTATTATTATTAGTAGTAGTAGTAGTAGTAGTAGTATATTTTGCTGCAGCTCTTCAAAATAAGATTACTTCTTTCTTCCTTATAAGAATTAAGGGAGATTACATGTAATTGTTGATTTCAAAGCAAGCATGAACAACCTGTTGCAGGACTCATACTCGTAACAGGACAACTGAATGAACTATGTCCATGTTTACTTCCAAGATGGACATCAGCTGGTACATTTTCATCAATTAAAAACAAAAACGTTTTTTTATAATGGCTAACATTTACTTTACGTCTAACACTGCAGTGGGGATTATGGAAGCCAGAATACATAAGCTACAACTGAGCATGGAAAATAATGAACTAATTGAAATGTGTTCAGTTTAAATTAAATTGTGTTAAATTCTTCTTCTTCTTTCGTCTTTTCCCTTCAGGGGTCTCCACAGCGAATCATCTCTCTCCACCTATCCCTATCTTCTGCATCCTCAACACTTGCACACACTAGCTTCATATCCTCATTAATTCCATCCATATACCTCCTCTTTGGCCTTCCTCTTTGCCTCCTGCCTGGCAGCTCCATGTCCAACATTCTCCTACCAATATACTCACTGTCCCTCCTCTGAACATGTCCAAACCATCTTAATCTGGTCTCCCTAACTTTGTCCCCCAAACGTCCAACATGAGCTGTCCCTCTGATGTACTCGTTCCTAATCCTGTCCAATCTTGTCACTCCCAAAGAGAACCTCAACATCTTCAGCTCTGCTACCTCTAGCTCTGACTCCTGTCTCTTCCTCAGTGACACTGTCTCTAAACCATACAGCATGGCCGCTCTCACCACTGTCCTGTACACCTTCCCCTTGATTCTCGCTGATATTTTCCTCTCACACAGAACTCCCCACACCTTTCTCCACCATTCCAACCTGCCTGCACTCGCTTCTTTACCTCTTTCCCACACTCTCCATTACTCTGGACTGTTGACCCCAAGTACTTAAACTCCTGTACCTTCTTCACCTCTTCACCCTGTAACCTTACTGTTCCACTTCCCTCCCTTTCATTCACACACATGTACTCAGTCTTACTACCACTGACTTTCATTCCTCTTCTCTCCAGCGCAAACCTCCACCTCTCCAGGTTTTCCTCCACCTGCTCCCTGCTCTCACTACAGATCACAATGTCATCTGCAAACATCATTGTCCAAGGAGACTCCTGTCTGACCTCCTCTGACAACTGGTCCATCACTATAGCAAACAGGAAGGGGCTCAGAGCCGATCCCTGATGCAGTCCCACCTCCACTTTGAACTCCTCTGTCTGACCTACAGCACACCTCACCACTGTCCTGCTCCTCTCATACATGTCCTGCACCACTCTGACATACTTCTCTGCTACTCCTGACTTCCTCATACAGTACCACAGCTCTTCTCTTGGCACCCTGTCATACACTTTCTCCAAGTCTACAAACACACAGTGCAACTCCCTCTGACCATCCCTATACTTCTCCATCAAAATTCTCAGAGCAAAAATTGCATCCATTGTGCTCTTTCTGGGCATGAAGCCATACTGCTGCTCACAAATTTCCACTACCTTCCTTAACCTAGCTTCCACTACTCTTTCCCATAGCTTCATTGTATGGCTCATCAACTTTATCCCCCTATAGTTACTGCAACTCTGCACGTCACCCTTATTCTTAAAGATCAGCACTAACACACTTCTTCTCCATTCCTCAGGCATCCTCTCACTCTCTAAAACCCTGTTGAACAAACTAGCTAAAAATTCCACTGCTGCCTCTCCCAGACACTTCCAGACCTCCACCGGGATGTCATCAGGACCAACTGCCTTCCCACTTTTCATCCTGACTTCATCCTTTCTAATCTTATCTACTTTCTGTTCCACAGAGTTCACCCCTTCTACTCTTTTTTCCCTCTCATTTTCCTCATTCATCAGCTCCTCAAAGTACTCCTTCCATCTCCTCTGTACACTCTCCTCACTTGTGAGCACCCTTCCATCTCTATCCTTAATAACTCTAACTTGCTGCACATCCTTCCCATCTCGATCCCTCTGCCTAGCTAACCTGTACAAGTCCTTCTGTCCTTCTCTAGTGTCTAACCTAGTGTACAACTCTTCATATGCCTTCTGCTTGGCCTTAGACACCTCCCTCTTCACTCTGCACTGTAACTCCTTGTATTCCTGTCTATTCTCTTCAGTCCTGTCCATGTCCCACTTCTTCTTGGCTAACCTCTTCCTCTGGATACTATCCTGAACTTCCTCATTCCACCACCAAGTCTCCTTATCTTCTTTCCTCCTTCCAGATGACACACCCAGCACCTTTCTCCCTGTCTCCCTGATCACTTCTGCTGTAGTTTCCCAGTCATCTGGCAGCACTACCTGACCACCCAGAGCCTGCCTCAACTTCTGTCTAAATTCCTCACAACATTCCTCCTTTTTCAGCTTCCACCACTTGGTTTTCTTCTGTATCTTTGACCTCTTCGTCTTACAGACCATCAAAGTCATCCTACACACCACCATCCTATGCTGTCTGGCTACACTCTCTCCCACAACCACTTTACAGTCACTAATCTCTTTCAGATTGCCTCTTCTACATAGGATGTAGTCTACCTGTGTGCTCCTACCTCCACTCTTGTAAGTCACTCTATGCTCCTCCCTCTTCTGAAAATAAGTGTTAACCACAGCCATGTCCATCCTCTTAGCAAAGTCCACTACCATCTGTCCTTCAAGGTTCCTTTCCTTAACTCCAAACTTGCCCATCACCTCCTCATCACCTGTGTTCCCCTCACCAACATGTCCATTAAAATCCGCTCCTATCACCACTCTCTCACCCGTGGGAATACTCTCCATCACCTCATCTAATTCACTCCAGAATCTCTCTTTCTCCTCTAAGTCACAACCTACCTGTGGGGCATAACCACTAACAACATTCAACATCACCCCTTCAATCTCTAACTTCAGACTCATCACCCTGTCTGACACTCTCTTCACCTCCAGAACATTCCTCACAAACTCCTCCTTCAGGACCACACCTACCCCATTTCTCTTACTATCCACACCATAATAAAACAGCTTGAATCCTGCTCCTATACTACGAGCCTTGCTACCCTTCCACCTGGTCTCCTGTACACACAGTATATCCACCTTCCTTCTCTCCATCACATCAGCCAGCTCTCTACCTTTCCCTGTCATAGTACCAACATTCAGAGTTCCTATTCTCAGTCCTACACTCTTACCTTTCCTCTTCTCTCTCTGTCTGCGCACTCTCCTCCCTCCTCTACTTCTTCCACCAACAGTAGCCCAATTTCCACCGGCGCCCTGTAGGTCAACGGCGCCGATGGCGGTCGTTGTTAACCCGGGCCTCGACCGATCCGGTATGAAATTCGTACTGACGATTCACATGGTTAAATTTGGCAATGTTTTACGCCGGATGCCCTTCCTGACGCAACCCTCTCTATTTATCCGGGCTTGGGACCGGCACAGAAGTCACTGGACTGTGACCCCCATGGCTAGATTAAATTGTGTTAAATTAAAGTGTGTAAGTTAAATTTCCAAATATCTCCACCTCACATAAATATTTATAAATTCTTCTGTTTGTTTGTATATTTGTTTACTTGTTTGATTCCATACCTTATCTTTATGGGCAACATGAAAAAATCTGCATGTTATAACTAATGGAGTTATCACACGGGTTTTAATACAGGTGTAACCATCAGACAACTTGGATTATACACAGATCAGGCATAACATTATGACCACCTGCCTAATATTGTGTTGGTCCCCGTTTGCTGCCAAAACAGCCCTGACCCGTCCTGCACTGTGTATTCTGACCCCTTTCTATCAGAAACAGCATTAACTTCTTCAGCAATTTGAGCAACAGTAGCTCGTCTGTTGGATCGGACCACACGGGCCAGCCTTCGCTCCCCACGTGCATCAATGAGCCTCGGCCGCCCATGACCCTGTCTCTGGTTCACCACTGTTCCTTCCTTGTTCCACTTTTGATAGATACTGACCACTGCAGACCGGGAACACCCCACAAGAGCTGCAGTTTTGGGGATGTTCTGATCCAGTGGTCTAGCCATCACAATTTGGTCCTTCATCAAACTCGCTCAAATCCTTACGCTTGTCCATTTTTCCTGCTTCTAACACATCAACTTTGAGGACAAAATGTTCACTTGCTGCCGAATATATCCCACCCACTAACAGGTGCCATGATGAGGAGATACTCAATGGTCATAATGTAATGCCTGATTGGTGTATGTCAGTAAATTGATTATCATTAAAAAAAAGCTGTTGTGTATAAAATAATAAATGCTTTATACAGATCTGGAATTAGGCTAGATTGCTGATTATCTAAAATACTCTAGTCTAGGTCATGAATTATGAGGTGACCTATGCATCATTCTGAGCATCATATTGTATCGTATTACATCACAGCAGATTCAGTGTCATCATCAAATGTTCTGCAGTGTGACTTTTATCTGTAAAAGAAAAACTCTTTGTGTCATCCCTTTAATTATACAATCTGTTCTTTTCAAATGACTCCCAGATCTGCACCTTCGGAGAAGATCCGCCAGAAAGCGATCCATTCCGAGATGGTGTAGAGAGCAGACGGATGTGAAAGGTGTCAGGTGTGTTTTAGTGCCTTGTCTAAAAAATGTCGTGTTCTATTTAAGAAAATAAGAGTGTAACAGACTTTTATTGAAGCGCCACGGCCCGGCATTGTTTCTACACAAACCAGCCACCTCTTTACCAGAAGACGACTTGCTCACTTTGATTAGAAGTGACAACAAAGGAAAATTCATTTTCTGCTTAGCGTAGCCACAGGGAGCGAGTTCGGTTGAGTGACAACAACAAGAAGGAAAAAAAGTGTCAGCAAAAGCTGGAGCCTTTAATGCTAATGTTTAAAGAGAGATTTGATTCCGTTTTAGTTGTACAGCACTTTTAACACAAGACAGCAGCTTCACAAAAAACTGGATGTAGATTTAAGTCCATAATGAGCAAGCTGGAGGGGACAGCGGTGAGGAAAAACTCTCTGAGACAACATGAAGAGAATCTGAGACTCATAAGACAGCCTTTCCTCTGGATATTGTAATTATAAATCACTGTAGTAACTGAATTATTTATAGTCATAATGTGCTTTCAGATACATAACTGTATAATAAGAAGGGGGTATAAGGGGGTAAGCTACTATAAGCTATTTTTAAGCGAATATAACAGCAGTAAGCTTCTGTCTTTATCAATAGAAGTACAAATATATTATCATCTTTGTAATTTCCACCTTTCTGGAACATTCTGACTTCAGAATTTCGGCCTAAATCGGACCAGCAAATAACCTCTTGACATTTTCCATGGAATGCACAAGCTAAAAGAAATTATTTCACTTGTCTAAAATTGCAGCCATGTTTTTTTTTTTTTACAGTGTTTAATTATAGATAACTGGTTTTTGAACATTTTCTAACTTGTTTTTTAACAAAAAAGTTGAAATGGGTGTGGTTTAAGAAAAAGTGAGGAAATTATAGTTACAGAAGACAATTTGGGTCAGGCATTTTACTGATATTTTTTAATTTAACTTATTTTGGTGCATTTGCCTCGAATAAAAATTAATAAAGGTTCAAAAGTACTCAAACAAAAGATTCTAAAGCAATAAGCTTAGCTATTACATTAGCTTTTTTTTTTTTTAAAAATCACATGTTGCTTCAATAAAAACAATGTGTATATATGTATATGTGTATTTGTAATGTACATATATATATAAGTATGTAATTAAATGAAAAGAAGGTGAAAAAGCTAAAAGACAAATAAATATATGACTATGAATTTTTAGAAAGTATAACTATGAACAAGTAAGAGCATAAAAAGTAAGTTTTAGACCTTATTTTATCTTTAAATCAATTTTTCATTAAAACCTAAAGGAAACAGGATGGAAACCTGATTGACCTGGAATTAGGATGTATATGAAATTGTGGCTGATCATCTGATAAGTGAAATATGATTTTGGATGTGGAATTACGCCTCTAGATTCACATCAGATTTCGATTCGCGTCCACTGGCATCCAGCTGATTTGAACAGATGTGTGCTTGAATGCTTGAGAAAAGTGTTTGGAGAGCCTGCTGTAGTGATGGCAGAAATAAATTACATCACATCCTCTAACAGAAGTACTTGTCAGGTAAAAGGAAGTAATATCGCTATCAAAGTAAAAAATCGACTGCTTTATTTGAATTAAATACAGAAGACAGCACATCCGCGGCCCTCGCACGTTACGCAGCGATCTTTACTCACAAGTAAACACGCTACACAATTTATCACGTCCTGAGAATCTTATCTTCCTGCATGTTGCACAATTCTTTCATTATTTCTCCAATGATTGATGATAATAATGGAGCTTTGGCTCATAAAACTGTCCAAAAATCAAATAATATCTATTTTATTTATTTGGGTTGATGTTTTCAAAGCTAAGTGAAGATCTGGAAATAGACTACAAAAATCTCACAAAATCGCTGATGAATAATTTATCTGAAAGTTCGAGTAGAAATCGTTAAATAGAAGCAAAAATACTGACAGAGTTCAGCACAAATCGTCTGTCATGATGAGAAACCTTATGGCCGTGTAGCTAAAAAACTCATTTATTGTTTTTTTGCTAATTTTCTTTACTATTTAAATGTATAATAAAAATACATTGATATCTTTTTTTTTAATGGAAATCAGTTAAGGAATATGTGTACACCTGATTCCTTTGAGTATCATCATTTAAATAGATAATTATTTGCGTCATTTTTTTTTGTATACACCGCCACATTCTTATTTATTCTTATTTAAAACAGAGACATACTTTCTGAGTACAAAAGCCCAGAACTGCAAGATGTGCAAAAAGAACTGATGTTTCTTTAACTTTATAACTCAATATTTCAAGATATTATGTCACAATTTCGTAATAGGTAGATTGGTACTGCTGTATAAAAGTACTTTTAGAAAAAAAGATTAATGTTAAAAAAACTGATTTCAGGACATGTGCAAGCAGCGCAGAACTACATGCAGGTTTTCCAGCTCTTTCCTGAAGAAGTAGCTAAAGTACAAATGAAAAAAGTCACTAGATGATGCTAGATGATGTCATATACTGATTTGCATATTAATTTATTCATCACGATGAAGCAGCTTCAAATCAAATTACAGATCAGGGTAGATGAAAAAAGAAAGGTTTTCACTTAAAATTAAAATAACAGGCTATAATTTATTAATTCAATAAGAATTTATTTTCACTTAATGATGCCATGGTGCCACAAACTAAACTTTTACGCATTTATAGAGAACCAAACTTTCTATCAAGAGTGCAGACAAAATGACACACTGATGGTGAGATGTCAGGAAGTTACATCACTTTTATTTCTCACTTTTATTACTATATCTCCAAGAAGAGAGTTTGAAAGGGATGAAGAAATGTGATAGTGGGACATACAAATGTTGTTTGGTTTTTAGGAAACTATCAGTGATTGGTTGTTCGAAAACAATGGTGATCATGTTTGCTTTGTCTTGTAGGAACGTCACTAGGCTCGTATGTAAACTAAAGCTTCTGAAATGGTCTACTCTAGAGAAAAACTCTCTAGACTAACTACACTGACAACATCTGTACTACACCAAATTTTCAAAATGGCTGCGTATGGTATATTTTAACATGACTGACGACAACATGACACTACACATGATGACACTGAGGTCTCCGTGACAACATGGTTAATAGCAGTTAACTACATTGTGCTAATCCTATGTACAATATAGTGCAGAGCGGTATACATAATCAACAAGCACTGTCAGTAAAAAGCTGATGAGTCAGAAGTTGATCATCTCAGTCTGAGCATGTGCGTAACTGCAGTCCAGTATCTTTACTATTCATCATTCACTGCTGCCTGTACTTACAAATCTCACTCTTATAAACTGGATATCAAGAACACAGCTCAGTAGTCTGTACACCTGGCTTAAGTGCATAAAGGCTGTAACGGTTGTGATAGCGCTTTGAAAGCAATTACTTTATGCCATGTGAATAAAGCTGCAATTACTTTACACCTTGTGACCAGCAATCTGTTTCAGCAGAGTACTTGAAAAAACAATGCAGCAGAATAGATGAAAATATGAAAATATGGGCAATATTTCTAGTTTTCCAAACGTAACCCTTTCCTTAACCCTAGGGGTTAATGTAAACTTTCCTCTTTGCCCACAGGAACACCTGGGCTCCGGGCGGTTTAATGGTGAAATGTTCGGAGTAGTCTGTCTTTATGTAACACACTCTAGTTCTAGTTATTAAACACACTACACCCTCACAATGGCTAATTAAACTAGTTACTGTTATACTCTTCCCCGGAACAGTCCAAGTTAATTTGTACTCCCAAAATGACTGATCTGTAAATAATAGTAACACACAAGGTGCGTTGTTAAGAGTCCCTACACAAACATGATCCCACGTGATTTTCAGTAGCAGACCCTCTGTTGCAGCTCATCACACCAGAAAGTAGCTACAGGGTTTCACATAATAGGTCAGAAAAGTAAGAGAATTTCATAGACTTTGAAGTGAACAGACCCTGTGTGCCCTGATTGGTGAAGTGATGAAGTGGATTTTCGGGGGGAAAAAAATTCTGTGATGGCAATTAAAAGCTGTGAGATGAAGCAACACCAAGAAACAAAACACAACCACTTTAAATTGTCTTTTTTATTTAGTAAAGCAACTGCTACAGATATATTAGCTGCTTGTTCTGACCTTTCAACTCAAGACATTTTATTCAGCTGAACCATTTACAATTTTATTCCAACATCCCTGGTGTAGGGAAGTGCCACACTTCATCCAGGGAACAAATTAATGAACCTCAGAGCAATTTCTAGTGTCACTGGCTAGCCACAAACACCTACCCAGACGTGAGCACACATTTCTCACATGTCTCAAACTAAGGCAATGAGTAGAAGAGAACAACGAAGAAACCGCACTCAGAAAACACACGGCTAATGGAGCACAAACAAGCAGGCATGGCCTCATTTTAAGAACCTTTAGGTTTATTTTGGATTATATTTTTATTACACAACGGCTCTTGCAGAGGAGTGTAGAGCTGGACGAGAATAATAAACACAAGGTTGGTTTACGGCATCTTTTGGACTTACATGGATGTGGATTGAATGTTTGGGTGCTACTGTGTTTACTGTGGATTTGTGTATGTTCTGTTGTTGTTGTTGTTGTTGTTGTTGTTGTCCTTCAGCTGCTCCCTGTTCAGGATCACCACAGCGGATCATCCGATCCACGTATTTGACTTGGCACAGGTTTTACGCTGGATCCTGATACAACCCTCCCATTTTATCCAGACTTGTGAGCAGCACAGAAAGCTAACCCCTCAGTGGCTGAGTTGGTTCCCTGCCTGGGAATTGCAGCCGGTGGTGAGAGCACAGGATCACTAAAACATAATATTTATTTATGACTGGTTTATTTTATAGATTTGTATATTACCTTTTTCTTATTTATTAATATTTCTGCAGCATCTACCATACAAGTCATTGTTACTATAGAAACAATAACATATCAAAATGACAACATTAAAATAATCCTGTGTTTTGTCTTATTGAAAATTGTTATTGAAAATTAATCAGCACCTTCTGACCAATCAGATTAAAGGATTCAACAGTGCACTGGTCTAATATTTAATATGGCCTAGTATGAACGAATTGTGTTGTTTCAGAGCACGTGCGACTGCAGCATGATCATTTTCAGCTGATTTTAGGGGAAATAAACTGGAACAGTATATTAAAAGAAAAAACCTACAGAGAATCAGGTAAATGCCAGAGATCCTGCAGCTACACATAATGATGGAAGATTATGCATTTAGGAGATAAAACATCGGTTAATACAGGATAATCTTTCCTGAACTCAGACCATTGTATTACTTAATCATACTGCAGTCCAATTTGAATCAATCATGACCTTAATAATTTGCTATACACTGGTTTCACCCCAATCATAATTACATCTATATGACGTTATTATATAATAGCTGACCTTTTGTTCGGTCAATTATCGGCAGCCATTGAAATGAAGTGTTGCCTCATCGTGCTGTCTGGATAATGTGCAGTATATTCAAGTGGCTCATAGTATAAAAGTCTTTATATATCACGTGTAAACAGGATTATTTTAAATCCTCAGCATCAGGCCTGTGGGAGGGGAAATGTCTGGCAGGTGTGTGTTGAACATGCAGCCCACATCTCAATATCATGTTTCATAAAAAGAATCATATTGTTGTGAATAGGTTCAACTTGAAGCAACAAGAAGATTAATATGCTGTCAAATAATAATCGATAGATGTACAAAGCCATACCAAGGGTAGACCAAACTAACCTGAAACACTGCAGGAGCACATGCAACCTTCCAGCTTTTAAACTATGAGCAGCAGCAGAAACGCTTCACTATATTTGAAATGTGACGGGGATGACGGTGTAATTCAATTAAATTGGGTAATAAAATTGTTGGTAATGGAGTAAGATGGAAAAACGAAACCTGACTCTTACACTGAGCAGAGATTTACTATTTTGCTGTCTTTCTGGAAGTTTTATCTTAATTTTTTTCCCTCTACTAAAGTTACAAAGTCTCCTCATGACATTATCTTTATAGTGATGAATAGTTTGATTCAATTTACTAAGACGATTCTTTCCCGCTGTTCATTCCGATGAATTATATATCCAGTTCTCCTGAATTAATTGTCTCACAAGTATTCATGCTATCAGTAGTATTATGCGAAACACACTGAACAAGAACCAACAAAGACTGGAAGGCTACCAATATTAGAAACTCGTAGCAACTGCATGCCAATTTTATATCAAACCAGTCTTCTGGGTCCTTAAACCCATTAAAGCCAAGACTAACCTTAATCAGAAATTCAGGACTATACAGTATGTACAACGGTAATTGTAGAACATACTTGTGCTCACTGACTGTACAATCTATCTAAACAAAACGTACCTCCTTATTCTATAGCATCTTAATGATGTGAGTTCTCTGCTCTTGTGCAGGGTTCTGCAGGAAAGTAAGAGGAAGGACATTTCTCACTAACTTCAATCCACTTGTGCTCCACAGTGTGTTCAAAGAAAGGACATTTATTCCTCAAGTTGCGAGGTCAAGCTGCCAGAAATTAATTTATAGAAAATTAATCAACAGCTGGTTATTTCCATGTATTTCCTTCTTATAACATAATAGGTTTCACTTTAAATTCTTTTCTAAAGACTGCAAAAAAACCCACATAAATGCAGGGAAATGTTTAACATATTAAGGAGCCTTTTTTTTTTTTTTTTTTTTTAAAGAAATGTACTTTACCTATTACTAACCAGTCAAATACGTCTGAAACAGATCGGAGAGTCCATTCATCATGCGTGGTGGATTACGCACAAAGACACACAACCATAATTTCAAAATAACTAAATAACTCCTCAATGCAGCAAAGCATTTAAACTAATGATACATGAGATGCCATTCTTCCTTTTTCCAGATCTCAAGGCCGCCGTGACAGCATCATAAATCATTGTTCACAAAGGAGTAAGTAAGTAAACCCTTCTATGAAACCTCAGACAGCTCTGAAACAGATATCCCATCTGTACAAACCAGAGCTCTCGTTTCAACATGTCTTTATAGCAGAAACAGATGTGTAGGTTGTACTCTGTGTCAAGCCAGGTGACATTTCTGTTGCTTGAGTTCGGGTTTATTTTATATCTACCTCACATTTTTGAGTGTAAATGGAAATAAACCACCGAGAAATAAGCGCAGAGTTTTCTGTGCATGCTTTTATATATATATATATTACATGTATAACATCATCTACACACCAACCTCCTATCATTTCAGGACCAGCGAACATGCTCTTAAAATATAAAAACAAAAAAGACCATTTTAATATTCGCTTGCAAATTCTTGTGTTGATTGTCTGGAGTCTGTGACCCATAAACATTGACAAACACTGTGCATTTGCCTTGCTGATGATCTGTCAGGCCTGTAATTTTCACTTTCTGCTTATTTTGGAGGCTTCTTTTTGCCTTCAGTCATATCCTCGGTAAGTGAAATGGAGTGAAATTTGGTTCAGGTTGACTGATTATTGTTGTTTTTTGTTATTGTTGTTGTTACACTAGCACTAAGCTCTATTTACAACATGAAAAACTGTCAGAAATATTATAAAACACATGGGGGATATACCATTTGAAAGGAGAAAACTTTTACAAATCCCGAGTGCTAACAGCAAATTGCTGTGTATGAAGAAGAGGTTTTGTGTTGTTTTTTCTACTATATTACTACTCCATGATGTCAACTAGAGAAGCATAGTTTCCCTTTGTCTGACTTCTGCTCAGTTCTATTAAGTATATAACAAGCAAATTAAAACTGTTGCATATAAAACTGCAAATTATTACATAATAAACAAAATGTGTGCTTTTATGAAGTGTTTTATTCTTCTTGTACCACAGCAAACTGGCAATGCTAAAAATGTCATACTCTATGCAATTACACGAACTAATTCGTTCCTCTATTTTCTCCACAAATCCCTCACTAAGAGAACATTAAAAACACGGAAGATTTGGACACAGAAAACACAGAAATATATAATAAACTTCAACTCACATAAGGTCTAAAGGTTTGGGCCCACTGCTAAGAATTTTGCAATATTTGTCATATTTTTTCTTATTAAAAAATAGTAATACGTGTATAATAAATTATTCAGTATTTTTTTCAAATGAGACAGCTCAGGAAAAAAAATAATAATAATAAAACTGGCTAAATTTCCATTTACCCCAAATCTAGTGTTGATCGCTTAAGCCACGTTTGGTGTGAGACATTTGCTTCTTTATTGTTCAAGAAAAAGTAGAACAATAAATTAAAAACAACTACTTGACTCATTTTGTGTAAATACTAAGCCTAAATCTTTTTAAATAACTTAAAAATGTCAGGTATAAACCCCTTTTTCTATTATAAAATGGAAGTGTCTTATCATTTGGAACTTCAGGAGTCTAGGTCAAACCAAATTCCTCTATTTCCTGCTCTTGTAAGGATACAGTGTTGAGCCACACGTCGAAGTTTTTGTTCCTTTTTATAGAAGACCCTAAGTCACACAGTCATAAACCATATCACTGGAGAAATGGAGGCAGTGTGAGGCAGATTATATTTATAGAATACATTTTGGATAAAGACAGATGTGCCTGATTCCCGACTGGAATGACTGTGAAGACTACATGAGGTGTGTTCTTTTATAAAGGAACACAGAGGTAGAGTATGCAATAAACTAGAAACTCATTCTACATGCCATCTGTAGCACCATTAATGACACGACTGATGACAAACACCACCCATAATTGTACTGCTCTGTGACACACACACACACACACAGAGTTTAAACAACACCGTCCACAGCTCTCCGAGATCCCTTTACGACATGCAGCAAGAAAAAAAATCAGTGATAAAAGTTTAATGGAGCCATTGTAAAGATGCAAGAGTGGAGAGAGAGACTCCAAAGCGAATGTAATTATTACATGCCAAAATGTAGCTTACAGCTAACTTACTGTAGCAAGAAGATAACCAATACAACATATGTCATAGATCAGTGTTTGGGTTTAAAAGGGAATGAGTTACAGGGCTTAAATTCTTAACAATTTAACAAATAAACATAAAGCATCATGCTCTTTTGGCGAAAAAATAAACAGATGGATATTATTATTATTATTATTATTATTATTATTATTATTATTATTATTATTATTATTATTATTATGGAGTATGAATATGGAAGAATCAGGTAATCTGTGCTTTGTGATGTCGTCTGTAATTTCTTGGCTTTAAAAGCAGGCACCCTTAACCATCTAGAGAGCGTTGTTTTTATTTCTACGTGTTTAACACGTCAGCTTTAAAGCCATCACTTCTTCTTACAAGCAACACGTACAACAAGGGCATTAATATGTAAATTTGCCATTTAGCCCCCAGGCTCTCAAGCACAAACACAATAAAAAGTGTGCCCAGGTTGCAAATGACCCTCCTGAGCACGGTGCTAATTGAGACACTGTTTAACTAAAAAGGCATAAACACACACACTTTGTCTTAGAGAGGAAAGGGCCGTGAAAACAGGGAAATCTGGCACAGGATGAGTCGATTCAATTTTACTTTTTAAAGTGCTTTTAACATTAGACAAAGCAGCTTTACAGAAATATACACATTCAGGATATACATTTTTATTTAATTTTTACTTTTTTTTAATAAATTTATTTCCTTAAATTTATTTGACGTGTTATGCTGTTATTGATGTGACCCAGTGGTAATATTTAAGTGACCCTCTCTTCTCTGATTTGTGACCTGAAGATGTAGCTGTCTCATCGCTTAGTCAAGAGGGATAAAGCGTACTACAAAACATAACACAATGATTTCTATCACATTTGCATTGTCCATGAACCAACCATACTGGACAATGAGCTGTCTGTCTGTCTGTCTGTCTGTCTGTCTGCTCTACGTTAGATGAACTACCTCAGCGTAAATATGTCGATCCTCCGGCACAGGACTGCTGAGAGACAGTGTGTCTCCGGCTACGCCTGGCCGATACGTAGACGGCTCATAAGACAGGAGATGTGCATCTGTCCACTCGCAGAGCTTGCCCACAAATCTGCTTGGTGGCTGTTTTACATCGACTATCATGTGGGCACAAAAACACACATCAGGAGACTAAGCTCTTCTGAGTTCTACACTTCATCGCAATGTTGCATTGCAGCTTTTCTTCATTTCAAAGTGCTCACGCTCCTCATTCCAGGCAACAAAGCAGCATAGGAACTTACCTTTTTTATATATGGTTCAACCTTGTCTACTGTTTACTTCTTTCCATGCTCAGTGCAGTCACAGATAAATGACAATGAAAGATGCTCTCATCTTTCATGGTGTGGAATTGATCGCTCAACTCCAAATCTAGTCCTGGGAGAACAAATACCACGCTATCTTACCCTGATAACGTCTTTCATAAACAGTGGAAGAGTGAATTAGAATGCTATGCTTAGAGTCTTGATTCGACTTTCTCAAATAATCAGCAAGACATTAATGGTTGGGGCATCAATTGGACAGGTGTGATATAGCAGGGGACCATATTGTAGGCTGTATGGAGCCAGGGTCACATGGTACAGTGCTCTGAGCAATACTGGGAAAATTCCAGTCGATTTGAAGGAAACTGCCTTGCGGTCCAGAACACATGGAAGACGAAGCGTCGCTATTCGATCACATGACATATTACATTCATCCTTTATAGTAAATTAAAATCAAATGATAGTACATGTGAAAAAAACTGTCCACAAATCAGATACAATCAAGACTTTTGTGTTAGTTTTGAACTGGAACATGGAGAACAACAGAGCTATAAGGGACTGTATTCAATATCTGAACAAAAATTCATATCCAAAGGTTCATATACAGAATTTGCTTTTATAAACATCATTTTCCTACATAATCTCATGTTTAAATGATCTTTTACTACCTTTTAATCCTGCACATTCAGGTCAAGTCAATAGCAAGACCTGCAGCCCAGTATGAGGGTGACTCATAAACTTACGCAAGCGATCATAAGGGAACAATGTTCTGAACAATGTGAGAAGAAGGCAGCAATGTGAATCTCATTTCTCATATTGCCATGATTTATCTGATATGCATTTCATTTCCTAACAGGATATTGCCTCACCTCTTATCAAGAAAAGCTTCAAAGGAAAACAACAAAAAGGGAGATGGTGCCTAAAAAACCAAGGGTACACAGCGAGTGTATACTGTAAAGAGAAGGGAAATCAACACCAGTTTAATAGCAGTGTTGTTGTATCAGGGCCCTCTGAGTTCCTCAGTCTGGTTCAAGCATAAAAACACCAGGCCTGTGTGGTGAACAGGCCGCCATGCCAGTTTAGTGCATTTTAGGGGGAGTGTTACAATTTTAATTAGAGTTCATTTTCCCTGAATCTAATTAGAAGTATAAGAGTTGGGGGAACTGTTGGTTGAGGGGAATTAAACACAAATGAAAACTGCTTGCTTTGGTGCCTGAATTTAATTTGGTCATGCAGAAAAGGTTGCAGGCACTCAGACGATCTTCAGCTAAATGTAGGAAAGCTGAAAGAAGGAGGAGAGAAAAGCAGGCTGTGTGTGACAGGTGGGTCTAATTACCCAAGCCACTAGAACAGGAACAAGCTATTAACACAGCAAATAAATAAAGAAGTGAAACACTCTCAAGAGAGAATCTTATTCCTTGAAAATGGACTGTTGGAGAAATTTATTCTAAAATGAGTTGCTGTTCAAATTTATATGCTGTAGATAATTAAAATTATGCAGGCTGCACAAGCAAAGATCGTGTGGATGCATTGATGTTGCATCTGAAGTAATAGAGAACGTTCCCATGTTCCCTAACAGGTGCACATGAGACTTTTTTTGTTTATTAAAAAAAAAAAAAAACATAATTGACTGAACATTCAAAGAATATAATGTTCATAAAACATGAGATAATCAAGAATCTCTAGATTCAGCTACACAGGGACTCAGCTACCTGATTAGCTGCCTATTAGGAATAGACAAGATAAAAAGTAGACTACATTTAACAATGCAAACATGTCAACATTCACTTGATTCCTGCTCATTCTCTCTGATCTGTCCTTTCTCTCTAGCTGATGCTTGACCATGCCTCATTGCCACAATCCGTTACATGCTGATGCAACTAACAATTGTACGATAGCAGAAAATGTCCAGAAAATCATCATGTAACATTTACCCTGTCCAGCTTTACCTTATCTCACTAAAATTGGGTTTTGTTTGTGGTAACATCAATGCAAACAGTATGGTAATGTTTACTGTTGTCTGAGAAGATTAGTTGTGGTTGGTTGTATAAAGTTGACCTTGTCCATCCAAGTGGAATTAGTTAAGAGGTCCTAATTTATGTCCGTTTCGCGCATACTTTATGGAGGTGATTCTCAGTGCCTCTGGCATGTGGGAGGAGTGTACATAGATGTGCGTCTATGAATCCTGGATAATCACTAGCATTCCTTTTCATTTGAAGCTAGCACTGACTTGCGAGAACTCAACAAAAATGTTCCAGAGAAAGATGACTGAATGAAGACAGTAATTACTGTAAATACTGTGTTATAAATAACTTCATAACTTTGTTAAAAGGTCTTGGAATGCATGTACAGTACATGCACACAACTGAGTATCCAGGTGGTTTCCAGCACTCCTGATAGTTACTGTCAGGCTTTTGGTGTCTAGTGCTCTTTTAGTGCTCCTTATAGGGCTCCTCAGATCCAGATCATCATCGGAGGGATGAAAATACAATGAAAAGGACAACACATAAAGGGAAGCTCGAAAGGGAAACTCGGAACTCGGAACTCGAAAGGGAAACTCGGGAGGGAAACTTGGGACTCGAAACAAAAACAAAGAGAAGGAGAGACTCCCGAGGAGATGAAGGCAGATCCCGAAGCCCGAGCACAAAACAGAGACAGCACCAAAAGCCCACCCGAAAAGCCGGCCACATAACCTCTAACGCGACCTCTCGCGTCCCAAAAACAAAACAGCCCAGAACCTGACCGTTACTGTATAAGGGCTCCTAAGAATGTTGTTAGCAAAGCATAAGTAAATTATTTCAAATCATGTAATTGCAGCATAACCTTCCTGGAACATGTCATTACTATATTAACATTTCCGATTCTTTGGTAAAATGGGAATAAATATTCCACTAATACTAAAGAATAAATCTCATCGAGCATTATGCATCAGGCAAAAGTTTTTCTATCTGATTCAAATGCTGGAAACACACTCGATTATTCTGTTCTGATTAGCAATACAGAAGCCCTTCCAGTAAGCTTTGCTTCTGTTGATTACAAAATAGCCTAATTATGCTGCTTAATGAATTGAGTAAGTGGCTTGGACTTTGGGACAGTGTTCCAGAGGTCGAGATAGATGTGATTTGGGCCTGCAGAGCAGACAGTGTTGCCAAATATTCAGGCAAGACCTTACACTTACTGAGTTATGATACAGATGGTCACAGTGCATGGAGGCATACCACAACCCAGCAGAAGGGACATTTTTTAAATCAAACTGGAACCAGAACATGTGGAACCAGTCCAAGCAATTACACTCTCAGTCTCAAGTCAAACAAACAAAGCTCTTGGACCCCTGACCAGTGAAACATGGTGAAAGGTAGCAAATGTGAAAAGACTGATAAAGAAGACTGATGGCTTAAAACATCTGATTTTATCTTTTCAAGTCAATTAAGCAATATCAGAACTCTTGTGTTGACATTCCTCTTTCCTTCCTCCACTTCCTTTCATCGCTGTCACTTTGGCTTTGTCCTGCTGTGTAAGTAAGTTGTGGATGTGCTCCAAAAAACATCACTAAAAAAGCACACTACATCTGGATGCTTCATCAGCATTCTGCTGTTATTATAATGATAGCTAAACGTTCCTCTCAGAAATGAAAGGTGATCTCTAAATCACGCGCTTATAATCCTCGTAAAGTCACACCCTTCAAAACACACACTTGTCTGCCAAAGGCAACTTACAGTCATTTAAAAGTGCAGTAGAAGTGCTCTTTTTTTCAGTGACAGCCTGACAGATAGTACTTAGGGTTTAATTAAAACTGGTTAGTGGCTGTATAAGTATGAAGAGGACATGAAGCCTTTATTATCGCCACACATACATTACAGCACAGTGGAATTCTTTTCTTCACATATCCCAGCTGAGGAAGTTGGGGTCAGCGCACAGGGGCAGCTATGATACAGCGCTCCTGGAGCAGGGAGGGTTAATGGCCTTGCTCAATTGCCCAGCAGTGGAGCTTGGTGGTACTGGGGCTTGAACCCCGAGCCTCAACCCAGAGCCTTAACCACTTAAGCCACCACTGCCCCACATACAACACACCAGTATAGTATAGCACGTACTTTAAAATCTTCTTGGCAATGCTTCTTTTAAGCTGTCCATAACAAGTAATGTCTAGACATGAAATAAAGCATGCCTTAAAATCAAACATATCATACCGCAAAGCACTGCATGTGTAGCACTAATTGTTCCTTTAGTAAGTGGGTCGTGAACATTGCAGTCACTTCCTTTAAAAAAGTGTACATGTAATACAACACTATGTGACGTTAAGGCTTGAATTTTTTGAACCACAGGCTAATCATAGTACGAGGGAGAAGAACAAATGAAGAACAATTTCTCAGTGAAACACTAACTGGGACACATGGCATACAGCTGTTTATGTTTTCAATTAGGTGTGTAATGATATATCAGTATGACGGAGTAATAGTTACACTGCTGACATTATGATAAACCAGTACACGCTATACAATTTCTGGAACAGCGGCAACCACTCTAATTGTTAATTGCCTTGTTTTTGCACTACAGACTATTAATAACTGATGAATTTTTAATATTTACTTGGCAGACTTTCTTGATTGTGGTTAAAGATTTATGCGAGACTCAAGTTGATTTTTTGACACCTCTGAGTGGGGGTAAAGACTTATATGATCGGCCACTGAACATTTGTTCACTTTGTTGATTATTTCCTAGAAAAGCACGCCTCCATGTATTTTTATTCCTTTCTACGTAAATGTACTTTTACAAATTATTGCACTGGTAAGCAACTATCATATACTCTAATATACTATAAGAATATAATTAATTCAAACATTCTAAGTACCTTTTCACTCAAATTCTTTATAAGTTTGACTGTTTTGTCATGTTTACCTGATGTTATGTTTTAATGATGAATATATGTGGAAATAAAAAGCCAGAACTAAACAATTGCTAGCTACTCTAAGCATTCATTTTGCTTCAGATCAAGGTCGAGCACAACAACGAGTTTGAGGTGTTGACTTGGCCTCCGGGGGAGGCACGGTGGCTTGGTGGTTAGCATGTTTGCCTCACACCTCCAGGGTTGGGGGTTCGATTCCTGCCTCCGCCGTGTGTGTGTGTGTGTGTGGGTGTGTGTGTGTGTGTGTGTGTGGGGGTGTGTGTGTGTGTGTGTGTGTGTGTGTGTGTGTGTGTGTGTGTGTGTTCTCCCCGTGCCTCGGGGGTTCCCTCCGGGTACTCCGGTTTCCTCCACCGGTCCAAAGACATGCATGGTAGGTTGATTGGCATCTCTAAATTGTCCATAGGGTGTGATTGCGTGAGTGAATGAGAGTGTGTGTGTGTACCCTGCGATGGGTTGGCACTCCGTCCAGGGTGTATCCTCCCTTGATGTCCAATGACGCCTGAGATAGGCACAGGCTCCCCGTGACCTGAGTATAGTTCAGATAAGCGGTAGACAATGAATGACTTGGCCTCCAAATTCCCCAGATTGAGCATCTGTGGGATGTGCTGGACAAGCAAGTCTGATCTATGGTGGCCCCACCTCACAACTTGCAGGACTTAAAGGATCTGCTGCTAACATCTTGGTGCCAGATCCCACAGCACACCTTCAGGGATCTCGTGGAGTCCATGTCTCGACGGGTCAGGGTGGTCATAATGTTATCCTGATGGTGTATAATATCATTTCATCTCCCCTGTTCATAACTTAATTTGCAGTGCACCTTTAACTCCAAAGCAAACAGAAATATAAGAGCAGGAAAACCTACAACACACCAGCTCTCCAAACGGTCTGCCAGCACCCGAGGTCAGGGGTCATTTTCACACTTTTCATGGCTCTCCTCCACCTGGAGGTCATATCCAGTTAGTGTGAGAATTTGTATGTAAGTGGAAGGCAAATGTAAAGGGTTTTGTGTCAAGTAATGGGAGAGGAGACGTTTTCTCTTTGGGAGGTCTGCCCTGGTGTCTCCAGCTCTTATTCCAGACGCACAGATGGCACAGGCTCAATCACTTCACACTCGGTAGCACAGACGTCTCTGAAAGGTCTGGTATTTATTTGTGCATCAAGGGTGCATTCCAGCCTCATCAGTGTCTCCGTTATATCTCAGTCACTCGGCATTATTCATGAAGCACTTCATACAAATTTCAGATAAGAAGATCTGTATGGGCTTGAATGTGCCACCTACAAGGTATTTGAAGACATATGCATAAATGTGCATAATGTTCTCTCTTTTTTTATTACTGGACAGGATTTTAAAGAATCACATTCGCCAGCCACTTATAACTCGATGTATCTAGCTAACCTGAGAGAACGTCTGAGAGGACTTTAAGGCTTATTCATAAATGTTCGTTCACTGCTAACTCTTTCCAGCTGGCTAACATTAGCTAATATGACAGGATTTTATGTCATAGAAATGTACATTAGCTGCTAGATGTAGCTAGCAATTATCAAGCTAAACTGACAAGCTTTCTGAGAGGATTTTATAAGTCATATTCATAAACACTTATTCACTCCTAACTCTGTCCAGCTAGCTAACAGATTTAGTCATTAAAAGTGCTAACTAAATACATTATAAAGTTCAACAGTATAAGATCTTTAAATAATTTCAAAAGTCTCTATAGATGGGGGAACTTAACACCTTTAAGTAAAAAGTCTCTCAAATTTTTGATGCTTAGTTAATGTATATATGTTTTGTAGTATAAACTGTTCATTTTTACTGCAATTGAAATAAAATTAGGATATTAAATCATCTTAATGTTTCAAATATACACAAATGTACAACAAGAGTTTTTGAGTTGCAGGCTTACTATTTTGCTAATATTTGACATAAACTTTGGTTAATACTGATATTGATTATTTGGATTATTTGGTTGACTTTTAAAAGAATATCAGTTAACATAACCACTTAAAAGTGAATGTTACTGGTGATGAATTAGTGCTGAAGTGGAACAATGTTGTGTTTCCCAGCAAAATAATGTCCAGAAGTTGTCAGTAAGTCCACAGTCTCATAATTGCAAATTTTTTCTATTGGTCACACAATATTTACTAGTTTAAAAATTGCTAAATAATATGTCTGAAGATAATAAAATGAATAATATGTCAGGAGGTTAAGGCTAATAAATCCTCACGACCTGAAATCCAAGCTGTGCTAAAAGAACCGTCTAGTGTGGAGCAAAATCCACCCTCGTCTCTAAGCAGGTGCTTATATAAATGAGCCGAGCTGAAAGTTAACTGTGGCAATAAAACTGTAATTGCGCTCTACAATGGTGCAATACAAGGTTTTCGTCATGCCACAGTGCACCACTGGCCTTTCAAATGAGGTGCAAGGTACCAATTAATAGAGCTGCGTGGCAAGCCTTGCTTTTAAATAAAAAATGTTGGCGTGTTTCGAGGGCTTAACCCAAATTAGGGGTCCAGAGTGAAATATTCTGGGTGACTGTAACTGTAGAAACGATCCAAAGCATACGCAGTCGAGAGATGAGCTAACGAGGAAAAGACTTTGATTTTAGGGTCATGCATAGTTTTAAACCTGTTAAATATGGACCAGAGACAATATCCACATAATGTAGCTAATGTAGTCTAGTTCTAAAACAGATGATAATAAGAAAAAGAACAATGGATTGATACTACTGATCGGAAGATCGGGGTTCAAGCCCCATCACTGCTAAGCTGCCACCGTTGGGCCATTGACCAAGGACCTTAACCCCCTCTGCTCCAGGGGTGCTGCATCATGGCTGACCCTGCACTCTGACCACATGGATGGGATATGCGAAGAAAGAATTTCAGTGTGCAGTAATGTATATGTGACAAATAAAGACTACTACTACTTTTACAGTACTAGTACAGGAAGCTTCGATTTATGTTTTCAAATAAAACTTATTTTTTTTAAAATTCAATTCTAGTCTTTCCCATTTGCTGCATGATATTACCTTAGATGCCTGAAAAATGAGAAATGTCATTTTAAACTGAAGACAGCATTTTTTAGGTCAAATACAAACACTGTGTACTCCATCGTGTAATGACTGTGTAACGTGTAATGACTGTTTTATACGGGCCGCTGTAGTCAGGATTAATATTAATGAGAGCGCTGTCACCTCAGTAGAACTTTCAGCACTCAAACACAACAAACAAATAATTACAGCTTCAAATTTTATGGCGACGCTTGGCCGTAATGGGGACGTTTGTTTTGTGGTGTGTTCTTTAGGAACATTCTGTGATTTCGGCGAGTACTCTCGACACATTTTCCACCTTTAATGGTCTGAAAAAAAATGTTCCCAGGTAAGGAAATAACAGCACTATTTAAAGCTCTGCGTTCATTTCTCTACATCACACTGCGAGTTCAGAGCCAGTGATATATAAAAAAGATCTCTGTTCATACGCCGTAAATCATGACATGACAGACATGAAACGCGAGAACACGTCCAACTACGCTGTGTGCTTTTTCCTTTCTTTGAGAGCATTTTTAGACACAATAAGACGGCAGAGAGGGAGAGATAGAGCAGGAAGAAAGACTGCTAGGGTTGAGAGCAGGGTTTTTAACTTTAAGTGCAAAAAGCTTTAAGTGCAAAGCTAAAACACGCCGAAGAACGAGACTGGAGTGTGAGGCTGACAGGGAGAAGAAGAACGAGATGTCAGGAAACAGATGAACAAAAGACAGGGAAAAGCGAAGGAAATAGATCGGAGTCGCAGATCATTATCAGCAAAGTTTTAGAGCATCTAGGATTCAGGAGCGGCCATTTTGGTTCCAGGGAGCTGAGAGACCACACTTTATCTTCATTTAGCAAGGATTAAATAATGTGCAAGAGATCTAGCCACTTTGCTCGCTTTGTCACTATTTATACACACGTTTGAAACATTTTTTATTTGAAAACATTTGCCACAACATGAGACAGCTTGATTACTCACTTTTATTGTATTAATATTCATTTAAAGGCCAATGCTGCTTGTACACACACACACACACACACACACACACACACACTAAGCTGTTTATGACATCACCTCTACACACATGTCCCACTCTACAGAAGTAAGAGCAGCTGCCTGAAACTGAAGACGGAGGAGAGCAGAGAAGGAAAGAGAGGGAGTGAAGCGATTGCATGAAAGACTGAGAAAAGGAGAAGGATGGACCATGGGTAAAAGAGTGAGACTCAATTTTTTTTTTTTTTTTTTTTTATTAATAAATAAATAAATTATTTTTTAAAAAATATATAAGAAAAAGAGGAGAGGAGAAAACAAGGAGAAATGAACATTGAGTGAAGGATTGAGAGAAGAGTAGGGGTGATGTAAGAAGCAGAAAGACAAAGAGAAACAGAAGGAAAAGAGGAATGGTGGAGAACAGGAGCAAAAGACGAGAAAGAGAGAGAGAGAGAGAGAGAGAGAGAGAGAGAGAGAGAGAGAGAGAGAGAGAATGAGAAGCAAAGTAAAATAAGTCATAGCTTTAGTCATAGCCCCAATGTAGTGTTGTTTTTTGTCACCTTTTTAACAACCACCACCCAAATAGGGGTGTGTGTGTGTGTGTGTGTGTGTGTGTGTGTGTGTGTGTGCACTCACAGGAAGGAAAGTGGAGAAAGGCAGATCAGAAAGTAAAAATATGAGACGCTCCAGTAAAGACTGATGACTAATGAACAAGTCATTGAGTCTGGCTAGAAGAGCAGCGCTGCTGTAATGCTATCCTGCAGTGCCATCTACTGCTTTGAGTAAACACACACACACACACACACACACACACACATCAGTTCCTGACATGAAAGCTACATGTGACTGTAATTACAAGTGGGAATATTTTCCAATTTTATTACTTGAGTTTCTGAATTGTTGTTGATCTGTTATGGGAAAATAATCAAGTATCACCAGCTGAGGTGAGTAATTTTCCTAAAGCAGCACTCCTTAGAAATTTGCCAGTACCTAAAATAACCGTTACATTACATTTACATTTCTCGCATTTGGCAGATGCTCGTATCCAGAGCGACGTACAAAAGTGCTTTAATTCTCCATCAATGAATACATTAACACCGGTTCAACAGGACACAGACTTAGGATACCATTAGCCTAAAAACTGAGTTGGGGATTTTTTTTTTTACATACAACATAATACATAAACAGGGAAAAATAAGAGCTAGTGTAAGTACTTCAGGAAGAGGTAAGTCTTCAGTTGCCGTTTGAAGACGGTCAGAGACTCGGCCGTACGGATACCTAGGGGAAGTTCGTTCCACCGCCTCGGTGCCAGAACAGAGAAGAGTCTAGATGTAGACCTACCTTTTTCCCTGAGAGATGGTGGGACCAGTCGAGCAGTGCTAGTGGATCTGAGTGAGCGAGGTGCAGTGCGAGGAGTGACGAGAGCTTTGAGGTAAGATGGCGCTGGTCCATTCTTGGCTTTGTAGGCAAGCATTAGTGTTTTGAATCTGATGCGTGCAGCTACCGGAAGCCAGTGGAGGGAACGCAGCAGTGGGGTGGTGTGGGAGAACTTGGGCAGGTTGAAAACAAGTGGTGCAGCTGCATTTTGGATCATTTGCAGTGGGCGAATTGCGTTCAGAGGTAGACCTGCCAGAAGAGAGTTGCAGTAGTCCATTCTCGAAATGACCAGAGACTGAACAAGCACCTGAGTAGCCTGTGTGGATAGAAACGGCCGAATCCTTCTGATGTTGTACAGAAGAAACCGACATGAGCATGTCACATTAGTGACATGGGAGGAAAAGGACAGTTGATTGTCCATGGTTACCCCAAGGTTGCGAGTAGTGGCTGAAGGGGAAATCATGGAGTTTTTCAGAGATAACGCAAGATCCTGACCTGGGGATGAATCACCTGGGATGACCAGAAGTTCAGTTTTTCTGGGATTGAGTTTCAGCTGATGAGCCATCATCCAAGATGAAATGTCCGCTAGACATGCGGAGATCCGAGGTAGGCATCAAGCCAGGCAGAAGCCGTGGTATCTGAGGGCGGGAAGGAGAAGATAAGTTGGGTGTCATCGGCATAGCAGTGGTATGAAAATCCATGTGAGGAAATAACTTTGCCAAGAGAGTGAGTATAGAGGGAGAAAAGGAGAGGACCAAGTAATGAGCCTTGCGGGACACCAGTAGAAAGTCTGCATGGAGCAGATGTCAATCCCTTCCATGTTACCTGATATGAGCGACCATCCAGGTAGGAAGCAAACCATTCCCATGCTGTTCCACAAATTCCAAGACTCCTGAGGGTGGACAAGAGAGTCTTGTGGTTTACTGTGTCAAATGCTGCAGACAGGTCGAGGAGGATGAGGACCGATGACAGTTTGGCTGATCTAGCAGCATGTAGGGTTGGCCCTTGCTTTCTTAAAGGCAGTTGGTACATGACCAGATGTTATGGAACCATTGATGACTGTGGTGATGAAGGGTAGGAGGTCAGGTGAGATGGTCTGGAGCATAGTTGAAGGAATTGGATCCAGTGGGCAGGTGGTAGGATTGCAGGACTGTATAATTTGCAAAACCTCTTCTGCTTCTATGGTTGAGAGATGCTTCAATGAAGGAGTAGGTCTGTAAAGGTCTGTGAAAGTCTGGCAGATCTTCTCAATCTTCTCTGTGTAAAAAGTGGCAAAATCTTCGGCAGTCAGGGAGGATGGAGCAGGTGGAGCCGGAAGGTTGAGTAGTGAAGAGAAGATGTGGAGCTTTCAGGGATCTTGTGTAGAAGCTTCAAGCTTTTCCTTGTAGAAGGAGGTCTTGGCAGAGGTCATTTCCAAAGAGAATTTGGAAAGGAGTGTATGATAAGAAATGAGATCTGCATCAAGTTGAGATTTCTTCCACTTCCTCTCTGCTGATCGTGGTTCTCTCCGATTGTTGCGAAGCACATCTAAAAGCCAAGGAGCAGGACAAGACGTCTTCCTGCATTTAGTGGACAAAGGGCAGAGAAGGTCCAAGGTTGAGGAAAGAGAGGAGAGACGTTTCCTCCCTTGTGTGTGGGAGGGCAGCTGTTGAATGACAAGGAGAATGAATTCAAGGCCAGAAGACTGAAGCTTGTCAGATGGGAGGTTGAAATCTCCAAGAACCGTCAGAAGGGTGCTGTCAGAAGGGAAGACACTGAGGAGTGTGTCCATTTCATCCAAGAAGTTACCTAGGGGACCAGGGGGGCGGTAGATGACAATGATGAAGAGGTTGATTGGGGAGGCAACTGAAACTGCATGGAATTCAAAAGAAGAGATGGTTAGATGAGACAAGGGGAGAGGTGAGGAACACCATCTCCGTGACAACAGCAGACCTGTACCACCACCCCTGCCTGATTCTCGTGGTGAGTGAGAGAAAGTATAGGCAGAGGATAGAGCAGCCGGTGTAGCAGTGTTCTGTGGTGATATCCAGGTCTCAGTTAGTGCCAGAAAATCAAAGGAATAGTGGGAGGCTAAAGCTGAGATGAAATCAGCCTTACAGCAGACTGGCAGTTCCAGAGCCCACCTACCACCACTGTTTGAGACTGAGACAACAGGGGAGGGTAGATGCTGGAAACATGACCTCTGCTTCGTGGATGAGAATGCCTGTGTCTGTAAGAGGTCACAACATAAATAGGGTTGAGGCACATGTCTGTGGTCTAGTCAAAGTGAGGTTAAGTATGGATTAAGTATGTAAGAGAACAAGAAAAAGATGTGAGTAGACACTTACTATTTAAGATGTTAACAGGTCTTGGCAGAGCTACCTGCTACCTGCATTTATATTGAAGGTTCTAATATAAATTAGTAAGCCCTGCCCACAATTCACACCTTAAGGGAGACTGAAACTACTCTTGATTAATCACCTGAGACAGCTAAGAAGCAAAGACCAACACTATAGGATCAACAAGCTATACAATATAACAGTTCAAATAACACAAGTCTAGAACCAACCGAGTTAAACAAATAGTACACAAAAGTCAGAATCCTACATTACCAGATGGGAACAGATTCAAAATGAAGAGCTAAAGCACACTATTCAGTTATTCGGTTCTGATATACATTGTAACTAGAAATAATAAAATACACCGATCAGGTATAACACTGTGGGCAGTGAGAGGTGAAGTGAATGAGACTGATGATCTCCTCATCATGGCACCTGTTAGTGGGTGGGATATATTCGGCAGCAAGTGAACATTTTGTCCTCAAAGTTGATGTGTTAGAAGCAGGAAAAATGGACAAGCGTAAGGATTGGCTAGACCACTGGATCGGAACATCTCCAAAACTGCAGCTCTATAGGATTGAGATCTGGGAATTTTGAGGTCAAGTCAACGCCTCAAACTCGTTGCAGTATGGAGACTTTAAATTGTCCGTTGGCGACATCTAGTGGTCAAAACAATGTAGAGACCCGTAGTACTGTTTCACATGAGAGCGCTCTCATTGGTGAGACCCGGGTCCGATTCCCAGGCAGGGCGCTAACCAGGGGAGAACAGGGAACTTTTTACTTTAAAGATTATTCATGTACAGAGATATCTTTCTGATATTTCATACAATATATGATAGCGTGTAACGTTTATGTTGTGCAGTTAAAATCTGCTAAAAGTGTACAGTGTTTTTTGTAAAAAAAAAAAAAAAAAAAAATTGAAAAGCTTATTTGTGGTCAGAGCATGTCCACTTCTGTATTGCAGTGTGTGTGTGTGTGTGTGTGTGTGTGTGTGTGTGTGTGTCAAAAAATGAAAGAAATAATTAAAGAATAATGAAGAGTATTGATAACTTGAGCCATCCATTCAAAACTAGATCCTTCCTTGAAGCAATCCCTGAATGAGGTTTAGGGGATAATTAGAATAATTAGAGGAGTTATCAGAGGAACACAATACATACTATTGATGTGGAACACACACACACACACACACACACACACACACACACACAGTATAACAATACTACCACAAACACTTTGTAATAGTTTTGTAACACTTTGTAACAGAGATGGATTGTGTGTGTGTGTGTGTGTGTGTGTGTGTGTGTGTGTGTGTGTGTGTGTGTGAAGTTCATTAACCAGAGATATAAGCAAAAGCATACATTAAGAGAGGTTCAATGCAAACTCTTCTGCTACACTTCACTTTGTCCTTTCAACATTGCTGACAATGGGGCGACGTTATCAGCATCCTAATTCCAGTGTCCTTCATCTCACTATGATGCGTGTGGAGAAGTCAACCTCCTCCCTGTGTCCTCTCATTTACATTCTAATTAAGGCAGTGTCCACTCAGCACGCATCACTGACCGATTCCACCTTTACACAAAGCGATGCACGGAGGAGAAGAGGAACTAAAAAAAAGATCAATACATGCACATTGTCTAAAATGTGTCTTCAGTTTGTTTATTATGTGCACAAGTGACCGTGATAAGTCGGGGTTAAGTTCCAGTGTCAAACACAAATAGGTGAAAAAACAATAAAGAGTGCTGATGTTTGGTCAACTACAAGCCTCCAGAACAGCTTCAATACACTGATGCATTACGTCTATTTACAGATAAACTGTAGGCTACTGGACAAATGGACACTGATTTTCACAACATATATTCCACATTTCACAAGGAATGCAACTTACTCAATCAAACTGCTGGACCGATTTTTTAATTATTATTGTATTTATAGAATTTATCTTATATTGGGTGAATTTAACATCATTTTAATTATAACACAAAAACTAAACTTATGAACAGTGTATAATTAAGGCCTGCAGCATCATCCCTCTCACCCTCACCTCACATGACCTCACCCTCACCTCACATGACCTCACCCTTACCTCACATGACCTCACCCTCACCTCACATGACCTCAGCCTCACCTCACATGACCTGTTCATGCCACACTCCACACATTACTGACCTTTCAGTTAAGAGATCTTTTGTTAATTAAAATATTTCAGTTAATTGAAATTTCACTTGGAGTGTGGTTTGCTGTAGTTGTGTAGATTTATCAGTTTATAGCATGTCTTGAGAGTCTTTAAAATACAGAACAAAACCAATGTCTTCTTTTTTGAGATTTTTTTAAAATTCTGTCACGAAAAATATCAATACTTCTTAATATTTGAGAAACACAAACAGTTTGTCAGGAAGTCTGTTGTCTCGCCAGAAGACACTTTTAGTCTCGGGTTCAGACAATCAAGCGTGCAGGTGGCGGAGCGGGACTATTATATTCATAGCGGAAGCGCACAGGCGATCCGGAACTGAGCATTGGTGGTTCAGTGGTAGAATTCTCGCCTGCCACGCGGGAGGCCCGGGTTCGATTCCCGGCCAATGCAAGAATTTATTTGTTTTTAATTATTTTACTTTTAAAATAATTAAATCACCAAAATTCCAGATGAGGATAAACAATATGCTATTGTTCCTTTAGCACTTCAGTGCTATAACAGCTTTATAGGAACAAATCCACTGAACATATATTTCTCATTCATTTTGTTGTACTGACTCATATTTTTTCTTCACTTAAGTCATGTGACTGGTTCTGGGAGCTTTCTCCTGCTTTGCATTAGAGCCAGGACTGTGAAGGAGAATAACATAGGTTAAACAATACGGTCCTTATGTTGAGTCTGAAGGAGAGCGGTAGACCTCCTGATCCGGAGTGAACTGATACTGGCAGTTCTTGAATGAAATAAACATCCTGATTATGTCGTTTGTGAATGAAACTAGTAAGTAAGGCCAATCAAAGAATGTACTTCCTGAGGAGACTAAGGACGTTTGGCTTGTCACCACAAATACTCCATAACTTCTACAGAGGCACTATGGAGAGTGTGCTAACTTGCTGCATTGCTGTGTGGTTTGGCAACAGCACAACACAGGACAGAAAGCCATTGCAGTGGGTGATTAAGCTGGCCCGGAAAATCACAAGGACAGATCTCCCCTCACTGCAGGACATCTACAATAAAAGGATCTGCAAATGGGCTTGTAACATCATCAAGGACATCACCCACCCCATCCACAATTTCTTCATCTTAATGAAGTCTGGCAAGCGGTCCCGGAGCACTGTGACCAGAACATCCAGACTCCAGAACAGTTTATATCCCCAGGCCATTAGACTGATAAACAGTTAAAACCCACTGCCACTTCCACCTGTATCATCAGGATAAATTCAGTCTGTTCAATGGCACTCTGCACTTTACCTGCTGAAACATCATACACTCATAACGGATAATCACGGACAATTTAAACACTAGACTTTACACTGACCCTTTATCACCACCTGACACTTTAAAATTCTCACTTTATTTCTATTTGCACTGCACATCTATACTGTGAAGAATTTTTTATTGTCAGTTGTTTTTCTAATTAGCATACAGTTTCTCTATTTCTTTCTCTTTCATTACTTTCCTTTTTATGATATTATTAATTATATTTTTATTACATTTTACTATATATTCTATTTTTTTTTTTTTTTTACATATTTTGTATTGTCCTTGTAAGTTCTGCTTGTTCCCCCCTTCTACCCTGTCCTTCTCGAGAAGAGTAAACAAAGTGTTACGGGTGGCAGGTCCCAGGTTGGACCACTAGGGGGGGTTGCTAACAGGGATTGGTTTTGTTTATGTTTTTGTATGTCATGTGCCTGTGTTAGCCCCGCCTTGTTCCTAATGTGTCTTTATTGATGTTCACCTGTTCCCAATGTGTCCCTTAATTATGTTTGATATATATAGTGGCCTTTTGCCAGGGTTCAGGGCTAGTCCTCGTCTTTATGTAGCATCTACGTGTGGTGTCGGTCCTGTGTTCATGTTTGTTTGTTTGTTTGTTTGTTTGTTTGTTTGTTTGTTTGTTTTTGAGTTAAATAAATCCCTGTTTTTGTCTATCTTCGCGCTGGGTCTGTTTTCCTCATGTTTTGGATACCAGAAACGTGACAGAAGGACTAGCCGAAACCGTACAGACCCAGCGCAGTAGCTCACACGAGGAGTTTATTTTTTCCGTTTCTGGTTTTATTGTTTTGCGCAATTTTGGTTTTTGTTCCGACTCTCGCTCCGCTCATGTTCCCGTGGGGGCGTCGCCCCACCAGCTGGTTTTCCGTGAGGGATGCTGCCCCACTTTCTTGCTAACGGAGGAGAGTTCCAGCCTGGATTTTTTTTGGAAATTTTGTTTGCTCCAGCTCTCGCTCTGCTCATGTTCCCATGGGGGGCATTGCCCCACCATCTGGCTTTCCGTGGGGAACGCTGCCCCACTTATCGTTAGCGGAGGAGTGTTCCGGCCAGGATTTTTTGGATTTTGGGTTTGTTTTTTTTTTTTGTCGTCCGGCCCTCGCTCCGCTCTTGCTTTGGTGAGGGACGTCGCTCCGCCAGCTGGTTTTTCGTGGAAGACGTCACCTCACTTCTCGTCGCTGGAGGAGGGTACCGGCAGTATCTGGCTCACTCCCTCTCGCCCCTTGGAGTTGCTGGCACCAGCGAGACAAAGATCGTCACTCGGTGCGATCGTTCGTCGGTGGACGTCTCTCGGCGCGAATGCTCGGTGGTGGACGTCGCTCGGCTCTGCTGCTCGACTGTGGACGTCGCTCGGCGCCTCCGCTCGGTTGTGGACGTCGCGTGGGTCCCTTTGGCCTTGCCGGCGGGTCCCATGCTCGCCCCACTTGTCTCGCTTCTGCTTCTCACTCCCCCCACTTGCCTCGCCTTGATCCTCGCTCCCCCCACTTGCCTCACCTTTGCTCCTCACTCCCCCCCACTTGCCTCGCCATGCTTCTCGCTCCCCCCACCGACCTCTCTATGCTCCTTTCTCCTTTTCAGGACCCATGGCTTGTCCAGACTCTCGGGGAGGGTTGTGGTTTGGCGCGTCGGGATCCACGCCGTAGAGAGGGGGGAGATGTTACGGGTGGCAGGTCCTAGGTTGGACCACTAGGGGGGGTTGCTAACAGGGATTGGTTTTGTTTGTTTTTGTATGTCATGTGCCTGTGTTAGCCCCGCCTTGTTCCTAATGTGTCTTTATTGATGTTCACCTGTTCCCAATGTGTCCCTTAATTATGTTTGATATATATAGTGGCCTTTTGCCAGGGTTTGGGGCTAGTCCTCGTCTTTATGTAGCGTCTGTGTGGTGTCGTTCCTGTGTTCATGTTTTTTTGTTTGTTTTTGAGTTAAATAAATCCCTGTTTTTGTCTATCTTCGCACTGGGTCTGTTTTCCTCATGTTTTGGATACCGGAAACGTGTCACAAAGTAAGAATTTCATTGTACTAGTAAATAAGACAATAAAGCTCTTGAATCTTGATTATTTTACTGTTGTAAGATATATGCATTGTTTATAGCTTTAAATAGCATGAATGCAAGTTTTTAATTAAAGCTAATTAAAGATTTTTTCCAAAAATACTTGAGTGTTTGTCAGGGTTAAAGTCCAGTGTCATATAGAAACAAAATAAAGGAAAAAACATTATAGAGTGCAGCAGTAAGGTGTCTTGGTGACCACAATCCTCCAGAACAGCCTCAATACATTCATGCATCCCGTCTATATAAAACTGAAGGCTACTGGACAAATGGACACTGATTTTCACATCGTATTCCACTTCGCACAAGGAATGCAACTTATTCAATCAAACGGATTTCTTTCTTTCTTTCTTTCTTTCATTCAGTTAAGAGATCTTTTGTTATTTAAAATATTTCAGTTAGCTGACATTTCACCAGTTTGGAGTGAGGTATACTGTAGTTGTGTAGATTTGTGTTTATAGCATGTCTTGAGTGTCTTTAAAATATTCAAGCGTTCACGTGGCGTAGCTTTGATTCTGGAAAGCCAAAAGGGTCACAAAGAAACAGCACGCAGTTTTGGTGAAAATTAAGAAATCTATACATCCTACCTGAATTATTGTTTTGGGGGGAAATGATAATAGTGTGGTGGCTTAAAAATATTTGCAGTCTTTATTAAAGGTCGATTTTTTACCTATCAAATATTTAAATGTTATGTTTCTATCACGTTGCTGTAGTCTGGTGCTGTTTTAAGATTGTATGTAGAAGCGAAATCCTGAAAGAACATTTCTAATATTATATTAACACAGCTACTGAAAAGAAGATGCCTTACGTGGCTACTTGTCGGACTATTTTTCACAGCGAAAGGACACAGTGGCGTAGAAGAGGTAGGCATTGGTGGTTCAGTGGTAGAATTCTCGCCTGCCACGCGGGAGACCCGGGTTCGATTCCCGGCCAATGCAGCACACTTACCTTTTTTTGAAAGGAGCCAAATCAGGCTGTGATAAATATATTACCTGGTACTGCTTGATGCTCAGTATTGTTTTGGAAACTTGACAGCTGTGTGGTGTGTACATTTATTTGACATACTTGAATGTGTAATACTTGACTACTTCTTACTAATTTAGGTTAAAATAGGTTAAACAATATGGTCTGAAGGAGAGTGGTAGACCTTCTGATTCTGAGTGAACTGGTACTGGAATGAAATAAACATATGGATTATCATTTGTGAATGAAGTAATCGAATTAGTGCTTGAAATGATCCCACTGATATTGTCTCAGCTGATGTAGACATGCTGGTTGTTCAGTTCATTTCCCTTTTACCATTTTCTCTTTACCTTACACTCAAGCAGTATTTGAAAAATTGAACAGTATGCTAGATAGATAGATAGATAGATAGATAGATAGATAGATAGATAGATAGATAGATAGATAGACAGATAGATAAACTAGGTGTAATCTGTGAGTTAATATGTACATTATAATTATATTATACAGAGAAGATGTAGGAGGATGTACAGGGTGAAGCAGAACTGCAAGGAGGTGAAGTGTAGTGAGATGTGAGTGTAGTGGTGTAGTGTAGAGGTCAGTAGATTATGATAATGTCTTTGCCTCTCTCCTTCTACTCACAGAGCAGCCGGCTCACCCTTTTTCTCCCAGGTAATGCTGTACTAGTTGAAAAGCCTCTTCGGGGCCTCATCTCATCTCACTTTTTCACATACATATATAAGAAATCTATGTATTAGCTTTTACACCTGTCTGATAATCCGACTAAGACTAGGACTGCTATTGTTCCTAGACACTGGTTTTGTAGACTCTTTGGTCTAGAACTTGCGCACATTGTGATTCTGATCAAAAACATTGCTTAGAAAATAAGCTATTAAACAAACAGGATTATTATACACTTAGTAGGGGTCTTATGGTCTTGTGTATAAAGACTTATGCCTACATACAAAAAATATATTTTCAAAAAAGTTGGCGCCGCATACTGGTGAAATGATCTAACTTACGGAAAGGGTCAGAACACATCAGTCACCGAAAATATTTCGGAAAACGGAATCAAAAGATTTGACTAACCGGGATGACTCGAAAGGAACCCACCCACCATCAATTTACATTTTACCCACAATTCTCCACTAGGAAGAGCGAGTGGAAACCAGGCATGGCAAGGCGCCTAGTAGAAACAATATTAATTAGTCCTGACATTCTGAATAAAATTGAAGAGGCTTTGGAAAATAGAAGAAACACTTCACACAGTGCAGAAAATGAAGTTAGAAGGCTTTTTAATCCTCAAGTTTTAACCCAAACGAGACCAGCAACACAATCGTTGCAACTAGACATGCATGTAAATCCACAAGGTACTGTCAACAACACTGCAGTCTCCATAAAGGGAAATAAACATAATACATTTAAGAAGTTCAACTTCATACTGTCTGGCAATATTGTTGTAGCCTAAGCATGAAAAAACAGCTTCCATGTGCACTTTACACTACAGTGGAGAATTGTGGGTAAAATTGATGGTGGGTGGGGTCTATTTCCATCAGAGTTGCGCAGCACTTCCCAGTGGGTCACGCAGGTTTGTGGTTCGAGCAGCGCTGTCCACTGGGCGGCACAAGTAAACCAGTTCTCCTCTGCACTATCCAGACTGTCGCGCTGATCTGTCCATTGGGCCATGCAGGTATTTGGTCCGCCCAGGTCGGCTCAATCGGATGGCGCGGTTTCTTCCCTTCTTCCGATGTGTTCGGCTTCCCATATTCCCATAAAGAAGAGTGAGTGTCCCTTGGTGGAAGATTCTCCTCCTTTCCCCAATAACCCCCCCCCCCCTTTCGCGCCAGGAGCTACCTTTTTTCTTCATAAGTTACAACCGTATTTATTTCTTTTTATTTAATTGATTATTTATTCTTTTTTCAGGTTCATTTACGTTAATAATCTTTTTATTTCATACGTTAGTAATAAAAAAAACGTCTTTAGATATTATTATAAATAATAAATTAATTATTATTACAGCTTGACATCTTTACACCTCTTTAACACCTCTCCACTTCTCCATTTATTTATTTGTTTGTTTGTTTGTTTGTTTGTTTATTAGAAAGCTTGCCAGCTTCAGGGACCAGAGTCCAACATTAGTTTTTTTCTTAAATGATGAAAACATTTCCCTTCTGTACATACCGAAGATTTTTCCCCTAAAATCCGTGTATGTGGAGCGTGCGCGTGCCCGTGGTCGAGCTGTTGCTATGGAAACGATAAGGTATCAGAGCGAGTGCATTAATATAAACCTGTGCTACAGTCAGAGACTGTTAGAGAGAATTCATCACCACCTTCTGACCGGTCCGAGTCCAGGACTCAGCAGCAGCTCTGTGTGTAAATGTGTAATAAGAGATGTCTGTAAAGAGGAAGAAGGTGATGATGAAATGATGTGATAGTGGGATCAGTCTGTGGAGCGATCATTTTCAGGTGTTCAGTGCATGGGAAATGTTAAACTGGGAGAAAATGAATAATACATCTTAAGTTTAAAAAATATCCCAAATCCATAAGAAACTAAATATTTACATAAAACAGTTAAGTTTCCATCTCCAGCATGGGACAGGCGCCTTTATCCAGAGACACCTACAAAACTGTTCTCAAGTCTTTATTAATGAACATATCAACACTGGGTCACAGGTCACTGGGTCACAGGTCACTGGGTCACAGGTCACTGGGTCACAGGTCACTAGGTCAGAATACCATCAACAAGTTAGAGTAGCTGACCGAAACACCATTCAAGGTTTCTTTTATAAATATATTGCACTGTTCCATCGGTCTGTTCACCGCTGAGAGATTATAAGGAACAGCTGCTGAACAGAGTGTGTGTGTGAGAGTGTTTGTGTGTGTGTGTGTGTGTGAGTCTGTGTGTGTGTGTCTGTGTGAGTGTGTGTGAGAGTGTGTGTATGTGAGAGAATGTGTGTGTGTGTGTGTGTGTGTGTGTGTGTGTGTGTGAGTGAATGTGTGAGAATGTGTGTGTGTGTGTGTGTGTGTGTGTGTGAGTGTGAATGTGTGTGTCTGTGTGTCTGTGTGTGTGTAAGTGAGTGAGTTTGTGTGTGAGTGTAACACAAAAAGCTACATACTTTATTTATTTGAAGCAGTTAAATTTTACTTGAGACAATGAAAAAAAAACTTCATTATAAACTAATATTTACTGTTTAAATATCTAACACTTTACATTAATCCGCTTTAATTAAACCATGAGGATGAGGATGATGATGATGATGATGATGAGGATGATGATGATGAGGATGATGATGAGGATGATGATGAGGATGATGATGATGAGGATGAGGATGAGGATGATGATGAGGATGATGATAATGATGAGGATGAGGATGATGAGGATGATGATGATGAGGAGGAGGAGGAGGATGATGATGATGAGGATGATGATAATGATGAGGATGATGAGGATGGTGATGATGATGAGGATGATGATGATGATGAGGATGATGATGATGAGGATGATGATAATGATGAGGATGATGATGAGGATGAGGATGATGATAATGATGAGGATGATGAGGATGATGAGGATGAGTATGATGATGAGGATGATGATAATGATGAGGATGATGAGGATGATGATGATGAGGATGATGATAATGATGAGGATGATGATGAGGATGATGTTGATGATGAGGATGATGATAATGATGAGGATGATGAGGATGGTGATGATGATGAGGATGATGATGATGATGAGGATGATGATGATGAGGATGATGATAATGATGAGGATGATGATGAGGATGAGGATGATGATAATGATGAGGATGATGAGGATGATGATGATGAGGATGATGATGAGGATGATGATAATGATGAGGATGATGAGGATGAGGATGATGATGATGAGGATGATGATAATGATGAGGATGATGATGAGGATTATGTTGATGATGAGGATGATGATAATGATGAGGATGATGGTAGGTGGTGGTAGGTGGGCTCTGGAACTGCCAGTCTGCTATAAGGAAGGCTGACTTCATCTCAGCTTTAGCCTCCCACTATTCCTTTGATTTTCTGGCACTGACTGAGACCTGGATATCACCACAGAACACTGCTACACCGGCTGCTCTATCCTCTGCCTATACTTTCTCTCACTCACCACGAGAATCAGGCAGGGGTGGTGGTACAGGTCTGCTGTTGTCACAGAGATGGTGTACCTCACCTCTCCCCTTGTCTCATCTAACCATCTCTTCTTTTGAATTCCATGCAGTTTCAGTTACCTCTCCAATCAACCTCTTCATCATTGTCATCTACCGCCCCCCTGGTCCCCTAGGTAACTTCTTGGATGAAATGGACACACTCCTCAGTGTCTTCCCTTCTGACAGCACCCCTCTGACAGTCCTTGGAGACTTCAACCTCCCATCTGACAAGCTTCACTCTTCTGGCCTTCTGGCTCTTCTGAATTCATTCTCCTTGTCCTTCAACAGCTGCCCTCCCACACACAAGGAAGGAAACGTCCTGGATCTAGTCTTCACTCATCCTTCCCCAGCTACAGACATGACTGTTACCCCACTTCATATCTCCGATCATCACCTGGTATCCTTCTCTATCACTCTCCCTGTTCTGCCTAAACGAAACCCCCCAGCACCTCTCTCTCACCCGCCGAAACCTCCACTCTATCTCTCCTTCCTCTGTAGCTTCCTGCACTCTTTCATCACTTCCTGACCATGAATCCTTCTCCTCCCTTCCCCTGGACTCAGCTACTGACACTCTGCTTTCCTCCCTTTCCTCAACCATGGACTTTCTCTGCCCTTTGTCTACTATACGCAGGAAGAATTCTTCTCCTGCTCCTTGGTTGTCAGACGTGCTTCGCAACAATCGGAGAGAACTACGATCAGCAGCGAGGAAGTGGAAGAAATCTAAACTCGACACAGACCTCACCTCTTATCGCACGCTCCTGTCCAAATTCTCCTTGGACGTGACTTCTGCCAAGACCTCCTTCTACAAGGAAAAGCTTGAAACTTCTGCACAAGATCCCCGAAAGGTCCACAACATCTTCTCATCACTACTAAACCCCTCCGGCTCCACCTTCTCCATCCCCCCTGACCGCCGAAGATTTTGCCTTTTTTTACACAGAGAAGATTGAGAGGATCTGCCAGACCTTCACGTCTCTCCCAACTTCACCTACATCACACAATCAGCACTCCGCTACTCCTTCACTGACGCAGCTCTCAACTGTAGCAGCAGAAGAGGTTTTGCAAATTACCCGGTCCTGCAATCCTACCACCTGCCCACTGGATCCAATCCCTTCAGCTGTGCTCCAGACCATCTCACCTGACCTCCTACCCTTTATCACCACAGTCATCAATGGATCCTTAACGTCTGGTCACGTTCCAACTGCCTTTAAGAAAGCCAGGGTCATCCCCATCCTGAAGAAACCTGCTCTGGATCCCTCAGACATCAGCAACTACAGACCGGTATCACTTCTCTCATTCCTTTAAAAAAATTCTTGAACGTGTTGTTTGTAATCAGCTGTCTGACTATCTCATGCAGAATAACCTCCATGACCCCAACCAGTCTGGCTTCAAAGCAGCACATTCCACAGAGACTGCCCTTTTGGCAGTCACTGAGAAACTACATGCTGCTAGATCAGCCAAACTGTCATCGGTCCTCATCCTCCTCAACCTGTCTGCAGCATTTGACACAGTAAACCACAAGACTCTCTTGTCCACCCTCAGGAGTCTTGGAATTTGTGGAACAGCAGGGGAATGGTTTGCTTCCTACCTGGATGGTCGCTCATATCAGGTAACATGGAAGGGATTGACATCTGCTCCACGCAGACTCTCGACTGGTGTCCCGCAAGGCTCAGTGCTTGGTCCTCTCCTTTTCTCCCTCTATACTCACTCTCTTGGCAAAGTTATATCCTCACATGGCTTTTCATACCACTGCTATGCTGATGACACACAACTTATCTTCTCCTTCCCTCCCTCAGATACCACGGCTTCTGCTCGGATCTCGGCATGTCTGGCGGACTTTTCATCTTGGATGACTGCCCATCAGCTGAAACTCAATCCCAGCAAAACCGAGCTGCTGATAATTCCAGGTGATCCATCCCCAGCCCAAGACCTTGCGATATCTCTGAGCAACTCCATGATTTCCCCTACAGCCTCTGCTCGCAACCTTGGGGTAACCATGGACAATCAACTGTCCTTTTCCTCCCCTGTCACTAATGTGACACGCTCATGTCGGTTTCTTCTGTATAACATCAGAAGGATTCGGCCATTTCTATCCACACAGGCTACTCAGGTGCTTGTTCAGTCTCTGGTCATCTCGAGATTGGACTACTGCAACTCTCTTCTGGCAGGTCTACCTCTGAACGCAATTCGCCCACTGCAAAAGATCCAAAATGCAGCTGCACCACTTGTTTTCAACCTGCCCAAGTTCTCCCACACCACCCCACTGCTGCGTTCCCTCCACTGGCTTCCGGTAGCTGCACGCATCAGATTCAAAACACTAATGCTTGCCTACAAAGCCAAGAATGGACCAGCGCCATCTTAACTCAAAGCTCTCGTCACTTCTCGCACTGCACCTCGCTCACTCAGATCCACTAGCACTGCTCGACTGGTCCCACCATCTCTCAGGGAAAAAGGTAGGTATACATCTAGACTCTTCTCTGTTCTGGCACCGAGGCGGTGGAACGAACTTCCCCTAGGTATCCGTACGGCCGAGTCTCTGACTATCTTCAAACGGCAACTGAAGACTTACCTCTTCCTTAAACTAGCTAGTACTTAAACTAGCTCTTATTTTTCCAGTTTACATAATATGTTGCAACAAAAAAAAAAAAAAAAAAACCCAACTCAGTGTTAGGCTAATGGTATCCCAAGTTGTGTCCTATTGAACCAGTGTTAATGTATTCAGTGAGTGAGAACTAAACCACTTTTGTACGTCGCTCTGGATAAGAGCGTCTGCCAAATGCCAGAAATGTAAATGTAAATGGATGATGATGAGGATGATGAGGATGATGATGATGATGAGGATGATGATAATGATGAGGATGATGATAATGATGAGGATGAGGATGATGATAATGATGATAATGATGAGGATGATGAGGATGATGATGATAATGATGAGGATGATGATGATGATGATGATGATGATGATGAGGATGATGATGATGATGATGATGATGATGATGAGGATGATGATGATGATGATGATGAGGAGGAGGATGATGATGATGAGGATGATGATAATGATGAGGATGATGAGGATGGTGATGATGATGAGGATGATGATGATGATGAGGATGAGGATGATGATAATGATGAGGATGATGATGAGGATGAGGATGATGATAATGATGATGATGATGAGGATGATGATGATGATAATGATAATGATAATGATGATGATGATGATGATGATGATGATGATGATGAGGAGGAGGAGGAGGAGGATGATGAGGATGATGATAATGATGAGAATGATGATGAGGATGATGATGATGATGAGGATGATGATGATGATGAGGATGATGATAATGATGAGGATGATGATAATGATGAGGCTGAGGATGATGATAATGATGATAATGATGAGGATGATGAGGATGATGAGGATGATGAGGATGATGATGAGGATGATGAGGATGATGATGATGATGATGAT
>JAUCMX010000002.1:400275-427382 GCA_033459395.1 Hemibagrus guttatus | reverse complement strand
TGTGTGTGTGTGTGTGTGTGTGACTGTGACTGCTTTCAGCTTTAATTATCATTTTTTTTTTCATTATTATTATTATTATTATCATTATTATTATTTCTACTCAGCTCTTTTCTTAATTCATCTACTTACATTATAATAGCAAATTGATGTGCTGATGTGTTCATGCAGAGAAACACAAAGGTGTGTGTGTGTGTGTGTGTGTGTGTGTGTGAGATCAGGTCGATGCTGCCCGATGCAGTGGACGATTATAAAGTACAGAATCCCAGCTCTCAGGGTCATGAGGCCATCTTCTACTCCTTCTACGTCTTCTTCACTAAGTTCGCCTCCGGAGCTTCACTGGGCATCTCCACTCTCAGCTTACAGTCAGTCCTGTCTCACTCTCCACCTGTGTCTCACTCTCCACCTGTCTCTTCATGACACACTCGGTCTCATTAATGGCTCACATTCTCTGTGTGTGTGTGTGTGTGTGTGTGTGTGTGCAGTTTTGCGGGTTACGTGTCGAGGGGGTGTGTTCAGCCTGACTCTGTGAAATTAACACTGAAGCTGTTGGTGTCTGCTGCACCCGTCTCCCTCATCATCCTCGGCCTGCTCATCTTCAGATCCTACCCCATTGACGAGGAGAGGAGGAGACACAACCGCCAATGCTTACACACCCTGCTGCAGTAAGACACACACACACACACACACACACACTTTTTACTTCTTGTGTCTGAGTCAGATGTCAGAGTTACAGTGTGAGTGTTTTTCTTCTTCTCTCTCACAGTGACAGCAGTGAAGATTCTGAAAACTCTGAAAGACCTTCTGTCTGAATCCCTCAAACACGAGTACACACGTGTGTGTGTGTGTGTGTGTGTGTGAGCATCTATAGCATCTTACTGAGACTTGTTCACACGGTGTTAGGATAAATGAAGGAAGAACACAAGTTCTTTATATTTTGCACTCAGACAACCCTTTGCACTGCATGATGATGATGATGATGATGATGATGATAATAATTAATAATAATAATAATAATAATAATAATAATAATAATGGCTCCCCCTAGCGGAGGATTAGGACAGTAACATCAAGCACCTACCTGGGGCTCTTCCAGTCAGCGGAGTGTGTCACAGACGTCACGGCAGCGTGGACTCCCGGCACATGACAAAAACCATCAGCCCTGACCCGTCTGAACCACTGCATTCTGGGTAAGATCCTGCAGTGTGCAGTGACATCCACTCACCTCAGTATCCCATCAGTAAGAAAGCTGAGGGTTCTTAACCAAGTGGAAGTGGAGAAGGGGAAGTTGTAAGAGTTTTGGAGCACTGGAGCCCTGACTGACTGCATCTGAATAAATAACTTCATCCATTCGGATCAAACAGAAAACCTTTAATTTCTAAATTCCTCTGACACACTCTTGTACTTGTGGCTGACTCGAAGAATTACACTCAGTTACCTCAATTAAATCAAATAAATCACTGCAGTTCGGTCAACATAAGAATCTAGAATAAATACAAGATGAATAAGACATTTGTGTGAGAGGGGAAAAATACTTGAACAAAAATAGAAGAAAATCTAAAATAAACACAACTAAACCAGCAGACTCTACCTTAAATACACCAAATGACTGAATTTTTTTACGTGTGTGTGTGTATAGTCCCTCTTGTGGATGAACCACGAATTACAGGATAAAAACTCGAACGCTTCATTTCATTTGAAAAAGACCAAAAACATTTAAAAATGCATTAAACATTCTGCCCCTGACTTTGTGACACTGACTGGATTAGCCTGACATCACCATGTGCGACCATGGCTAATATTATTTCTAATCACAGCACAGATTGATGTTTTGTATCTTCTTCTTCTTTCGGCTTTTCCCTTCAGGGGTCTCCACAGCGAATCATCTCTCTCCACCTATCCCTATCTTCTGCATCCTCAACACTTGCACCCACTAGTTTCATATCCTCATTAATTCCATCCATATACCTCCTCTTTGGCCTTCCTCTTTGCCTCCTGCCTGGCAGCTCCATGTCCAACATTCTCCTACCAATATACTCACTCTCCCTCCTCTGAACATGTCCAAACCATCTTAATCTGGCCTCCCTAACTTTGTCCCCCAAACGTCCAACATGAGCTGTCCCTCTGATGTACTCGTTCCTAATCCTGTCCAATCTTGTCACTCCCAAAGAGAACCTCAACATCTTCAGCTCTGCTACCTCTAGCTCTGACTCCTGTCTCTTCCTCAGTGACACTGTCTCTAAACCATACAGCATGGCCACTCTCACCACTGTCCTGTACACCTTCCCCTTGATTCTTGCTGATATTTTCCTCTCACACAGAACTCCCCACACCTTTCTCCACCCATTCCAACCTGCCTGCACTCGCTTCTTTACCTCTTTCCCACACTCTCCATTACTCTGGACTGTTGACCCCAAGTACTTAAACTCCTGTACCTTCTTCACCTCTTCACCCTGTAACCTTACTGTTCCACTTCCCTCCATTTCATTCACACACATGTACTCAGTCTTACTACCACTGACTTTCATTCCTCTTCTCTCCAGCGCAAACCTCCACCTCTCCAGGTTTTCCTCCACCTGCTCCCTACTCTCACTACAGATCACAATGTCATCTGCAAACATCATTGTCCAAGGAGACTCCTGTCTGACCTCCTCTGACAACTGGTCCATCACTATAGCAAACAGGAAGGGGCTCAGAGCCGATCCCTGATGCAGTCCCACCTCCACTTTGAACTCCTCTGTCTGACCTACAGCACACCTCACCACTGTCCTGCTCCTCTCATACATGTCCTGCACCACTCTGACATACTTCTCTGCTACTCCTGACTTCCTTATACTCTGCTCCCTCCTCTACTTCTTCCACCAACAGTAGCCCAATTTCCACCGGCGCCCTGTAGGTCAATGGCGCCGATGGCGGTCGTTGTTAACCCGGGCATCGACCGATCCGGTATGAAATTCGTACTGACGATTCGCATGGTTAAATTTGGCAATGTTTTACGCCGGATGCCCTTCCTGACGCAACCCTCTCTATTTATCCGAGCTTGGGACCGGCACAGAAGTCACTGGACTGTGACCCCCATGGCTAGATTGATTGATGTTTTGTATAATATACCGATTTAAACACAATATTGTAGTCTACCGACTTTAGCTTGGCTAACCAGCTACCTGCTAACGTTAGCCCGGTACTGTATTATTGTTGCTAGCATTAGCATGACCTTGCTAATGGTAGCTATCTGAAGATACACAGCTAGTCCATGTCGCTAGCAAGCTAGGTTAGGTCATGCTAGCTCTTATGTTGTGTAAATAAAGACGTGAACCGTGATGTCAGCTGATTTAATTTATTATGAAATCCAATTTCATGTGTGAGAAACTCATGAAGGACAATGGCTCATCTATTGAGCCGTGAAAGAGAACAGCTCGCGGTTATTTAAACCACTCTGGAAATCATTTCTAATTCCTTCTGTAAATATTTAGTGTTATATGGAATTAATTTGTGTTTGTGCAGCAAAAATACAGTAAATGTGTGATGTAGATGTAGTGTTTATTAAAGTGGCTGCTGTGGCATACAGTGAGGTGATGGTGTGGTAGAAAAATAATATTAAACAAAACACTTGCCTCAACACCCTGAAACCACACGAGTGTTTTAGACACGGAATAAAACCGCGAGAAATAAAAAACCGCTCTAAAACCAAATTCTCAAATCTTTGAAATAAACAGTTTATATGCGATAAGGAGCTAACGCTAATCATTCAGGGGATAACGGAGATGAAAATACTTTTATAATCACTCGACGTGGTGTTTGTGTGTTTTTGTGGTGTTTCAGTTTAAAATAGGAGTTAATGTTTACACGACCTCGACTCTTCAGATAACTTTTACACAGTTTGTTCAGATTTGTGATTCATTTCCTCAGAATCTCAACTCTGAGCTAAAAGCATGATGAACGCAGAACAAAGACGTAGAAAAAACACTTTTTTTCCTCACCACGTGCTCTGTAATGTTCATATTTAAGTTACATCTATTTATTAACAAAGTTTAAATGTACAAATCTCGAGAAGCTGCTCGTTTTTAATAAATGAAACCTTTTGTACCTTTTGATTTTTTTAATAAAACTAATTCAATAATGTGAAATTCAGAAGGTCAGTGGATCTAAATGAAGTAATAGTGCTTTAACGGCTCTGTTACACACTGATCTATGTTATGTGAAAGATGATGATGATGATGATGATGAAAAACAGGAAGTGGTCATGTGTGTTAGAGGAGGAGTTCACTTCCAGAACAAACATCTACAGATAATGTGCTCTCCCCCTCGTCATCCAGATGTTCATGGTTTTTCTTTCTTCAGTGGTAAAGAAATGATGTTTTTGAGGAAAACATTTCAGGATTTTTCTGCATATAGTGGACTTCAGTGGTGCCCGTGAGTCTGACCTTCCACACTGCAGACTAAATGCAGCTTCAAAGAGCTCTAAACAATCCCAGCCCAGGAAGAAGACTCTTATCTAGCCAGAACATTGGTCATTTTCTTAGAAAAATAAAAAAAAAGTAGGATTTTTAACCACAAAAGCTCGTCTAGCGCTAGCTCTGGGATGTGCGTCCGCGACACTACGTACTAAGTAAACACATCGAAAGGTCACGCGTGACGTAGGCAGAGCTACAGACCCAGTGTTTACAAAGCGAATGTTCCAAGACCAAGGAAGTGCAAATAAGTTCAACGCTCTTTACTAACAAAAAGCTAGCCGCAGAATGTATGGGTTTGCTGATGTCCAGCAGAGTGAGTGACCACAGCTTCAATCACTCAGGAGTTTTTGAGCAGTCACGTTATTTCCAAGTAGATTATCTGTACATTTTTGTTCTGAAAGTGAACTTCTCCTTTAATAAAAGTTACCAAGAGAGGGGTGTGTGTGTGTGTGTGTGTGTGTGTGTGTGGTGTAACTGATTTGGACATGTCTGTAAGTGAGTGGGTGTTGAGTTATTAATAAAAGCTGATAGTAACAGGAATGTGCTGGTGTTTATTTACATCTCCAGCTTTCTGAGACTCTAACAGCCCTTAGTTTTTGTTTATTTATTTTTTTCATCATTTTCATTTTAAAACAAAAGATTCTCTCTCTCTCTCTCTCTCTCTCTCTCTCTCTCTCTCTCTCCTCTCTCTCTCTCACACACACACACACACACACACACACACACACACACACACACACACACACACACACTTCCTGTCAGTACACCTTCAGGTTGTGAAAATATAAAGGTTAAAAAATCAAGCTGTGAAATTCAGCTAATAGAAATGATCAGACACGCTCAGCCACATGGTGCTAGAGTCTTCCGTCTTCACTCTCGACTCTGTTGTTAATGATGGTATGTCTCTGTGGCGCTCATCAGCAGCAGGATGTGATTTCACGGAGCAGGATGTGATCAAATTCAGTGGAATGTTTTAATCAGTAAAATGTTCAGAAGTCTTCCTGACTATAAATGTATTAATCACATCCTTTCTGTTTTCTCAGTTCCGTTTGACAGAAATCTCAGTTCAGAGTTTCTGAAGAAACTAATAATTATAGTACAGATATTTAATGTAGGAGTTTTTACTGAAATGACATTTGAGTTGATTGAGTTGATGTTAGAACAAATTGAAGTCAAGTCAGTTCTTTCAGAGGTTGTCAAACAGTAGACCCCGGCACCCAGCAGCTGAAGATCCGCAAAAGACAGGCCTGGAGAGATATCCCAATAAAGAGAAGAACAGAAGTATTTATACTGTGATATACACTCACACTCACACACACACGCAGCAATACAGGTTAGAAGAAGCATCACACCTTTTCTCTCTCTCTCTCTCTCTCTCTCTCCCCTGTTATGGTCCAGTGAAATATTTTCATGTAGAATAAACCGGTCTGTAGTCTGACCATGACAAAGTCCACTTTCCCACAGTACCATTGCCTCACTGACTCTGTTCTCTCCTTCATATCAGCAGTACTGAAGAAACCTGGCCTACACACACACACACACACACACACATCCTCAGGAACAGATATGAACAATTGATTTGAAGCCACATTTAGGGGTCACTGAGAGAGAATTCTAACCCTGTCTGATCTGACTGCAACTATTATATTGAACACATGCTGGAACACAGAGAGACAAAAAATAATCCTGTCTGTTCACACACACTCTGAAATACAGATAGTACATGTCAGTGTTTCCACTTCCTCCACACACACAAGACTCCTCTGCTGTTTCCAGTTAAGATGTATATTTTTAGCTGACTGTTTTGGTTATCTGCAGAAGGTGAAACTGCAGAGCAGCATGTGTGGAGCAGGATTGTTCTCCCAGTGTGAGACTGAAACCATGGGACTAACCCACATTCATTTCCAAAGCAGGTGTTAGTGTGTGATGATACAGGATTAGGGTAGGGGCTGTCACATCGTGTGTGTGTGTGTGTGTGTGTGTGTGAGAGAGACTTTCCTGAGTTTAATATCATTTGCTGATGAGTGAATGAATGATAACTACTGTCTGTACTTAGCCCTGTTGTTGTATGTAGCAGCAGGGTCCTGGAGAAATGTCGTCTCATGTCACTGTGTACTGAGTCAGATATATACGCTTGAAATGACAATAAAAGCTTCTTGACTTGATGCAGTGAAGTGAGTGGTGAGGATGGTGTGAGGTGAGGTGAGGATTCTGTGCACACTTCAGTTGGTAGAATGAGCACAGTTCAATTCAATTCAGTTTTATTTGTATAGCGCTTTTAACAAAGAGCATTGTCTCAAAGCAGCTTTACAGAACATAAGAGACAATAAACATACAAACAAGCAGTCCTAGATGTTAGACCCATGCCTTCTAATAATGTTGCCTAAGGGAAGCATGTATATTGAGAAAAGCAGAGGTCCTAAAACTGATCCTTGTGGGACCCCATATTTCACTGGCATTACACTGGACAGTTCTCCATTTAAATCTACAAAATGGTATCGATCAGACAGGTAGGATCTAAACCATTTTAATGCCTGTCCCTGAATACCTATGTGATTTTGTAAGCGGTCTACGAGAATGTTATGATCTATAGTGTCGAATGCAGCACTAAGATCAAGTAAAACTAATCACAGGAAGTCAGTGCTGCTCTTTTTTAACTTATTTAACATATTTCCACAGTGAAGGGGAAACTGAGGTTAAACTCACACCATGTTTTGACTCCTAATATATTTTTGTGCACTGGAGCATCTGACAGTGACCTCATGATTAGTCCTGACAAAACACCCCATGAGGAAGTGGCTGCTGAGCTAACAGTTGTTTAACAGCTACTCTGTGAGGAACAAGAGGGACATTAAATGTAACCATAAAGGGATAATGAGTACGGTACATAACCCTGTAATGAGTACACTTCATCTTTCGGAAACTGCTCAGAGAAATAAAACACTCGGGGACGTGCTGTTAGAGGAAAATAATCAACTGTAGGGCGCTAACCATAATCACACCACCTTGTATTTCAGTGTGTGTGTGTGTGTGTGTGTGTGTGTGTGTGTGTGTGTGATGGAAGTCTCTTCTTATATTACATTATGATATTTTGACCTTAACATTTGTCTCTAATAAAAAACTCCATAAAGCTGAGAAAGGAATCAGATGAAACCTGCAGGCTTCAGTGTGTGTGTACTTTTATTCACAATATCTATTAATATTTCTGTTTAAATACATAAATGCCACATGACATTGGAAATTAAAACTCATTATTAAAAATGCAGCAGTAAACCTTTGGCAGTATTCAGGGCTCTTGTCCAGCAAGAGCGATTCCTCGAGTAACACAGACCTTTACCAGATCAGAAACCTTCCAGTTTTTTATTTGAAACATAAATATTACGATGATGTCACTGGGATGATGACTGAAGCTGCCATTGTTTATGACTGAATTTAACACCAACTGAGAACTGCACTGTAATTACACAACACTGTCAGAATCACACACCACACCAGTGTACAGAGCTGTGAACATCTGGGTGGCAGGAGGTCACTGAAACCTCCTGTTTCTGTTCTCCTCTCATGTCCAGATTCGTCATCGTATCTGTTAAAAGTGATAAAGCCACTTGTGGGCGGAGTCACAGTTTAGTGTGATCTGGTATCACAAATGAAATGAGTGCAAATGTAATATGAAATATGTAATGAGAAAATGAAATAAATAACAGAAAAAAACAACAATGTGGTCATTTGGAGAGAAAAACACAACATATATACACCACAGTGAAACTAACATGTTTCATCAGAAATATTAATCTTCTAAACATTCAGTACGCTAAGATGTTTTTGTAAGCACAGAATGAGGGGTGAGGTGGACAGGAGCTGGTGATCAGGATGGACACGTTTCGAAGCGGTGACTCCAGAAAAACATCAAGTGCTGGGTTGAAGGTTAGTGGCTAGTGTCCATCTAAATAAATTAATCCTAATATTCAATTCAATTCAGTTTTATTTGTATAGCGCTTTTAACAAAGAGCATTGTCTCAAAGCAGCTTGACAGAACATAAGAAACAATAAACATACAAACAAACAGTCCTACATGTTAGACAAAATTTTCCCCAGTGAGCGAGCCTAAGGTGACTCGGGCGACTGTGGCAAGGAAGAACTCCCTCAGATGGTATTAGGAAGAAACCTTGAGAGGAACCAGACTCAAAAGGGAACCCATCCTCATCTGGGTGACACACGGAGAGTGTGATATGAACAATGTCCTTTCTGCATTAGTTGTGTGATGCAGATACAGCATGTGTAGAATGTTGTGTGTAAAATGTCCACATAGGGTTGGCAGTGCTGCTTTGAATACTCCAGTCCTCAGAAAGCAGAACCCGGCTGGAGCCGGTCCATCTCTGGATGCCACCGGAGCTGGCACAATCTCTGTGTGACTCGGGGGTGGGTAGAAGAAGGGAAACAAGTGGAGAGGAATTAGCGTAGCTGCTATCCATAATATTAGCAGGCACTAGATGTGCATTTAATCAGATGTACTGGAGTACAAAGTTATGGGATGTATTAGGTGTATGCCTGGCTAAAGAGATATGTCTTTAGCCTACGTTTGAACTGGGAGACTGTGTCTGAGCCCTGAACACTGTCAGGAAGACTGTTCCAAAGTTTAGGAGCTAAATACGAAAAAGCGCTAAAATACTACTTCTCTTCTTCTAATCTAACCGTCTCCCCTGAAATTGTCCTTTAACAGATTTTCTTTAATGTTTTCAGCTTCATCTGCTCTTGCTGCTCCTGCAGGACGTTCTGCTGCTGTCTGATGGCTGGAAGCTGCTGATGACTCCATGTCAGTCTCTGAAATCTTTCTGAAGTTCTCCTTTTTCCTCCTCCAGTGCAGAAGGATAATCAGTGAAATGACCGCAGCTAGTGCCGTCCCTCCGACAACAGAAAGCACGATGAATCCTGCTCGCTGTTGTCTCTGGTCAAATCCTCCATTTTCTGTGAAAGAAAAAACAACAAAACATGTTCATGTACATATTCTATGCTTTTACACTCGACACTGTAGAAACCTTTATTCGGTTTCACATCTGAATGCCGGCAGTTAGACTTCACGTCTCTGGGATGTTCTGTCTTGATGAACCCACCTGAGAAGAGGTCGATGTTCCTCCTGATCTCCTGCTCCAGATCGGGGTTCTTCATGATGAAGGTGATGGAGGAGTTGACGGTTCCACTTAGGTTCAGTTTACTGTTCACGCTGTACAGACGTGTGTGTTGGTCCTGCCTCAGCTGCGTGTGTGTGTGGTCGGTGACGTCGCTGCCGTTTCCCATCAGCCACTGCAGGGAGGGGGAAGGGAACCCGCCCTCTGAAGTGACCAGCACTTCCACGTGGCCGTCGCCCAGCATGGAGATTTGCAGACGAGGCTCGGGGTAGAACGCTAAAGGAAGGGAAGAGAAGAGCACCGAGTGGTCAGTTACCATGGTAACCAGTAACGCTTCACCGTGAGCGCTAGCTAGCTAACAGTTTTCAGAGCACTTTATTGTACAGTCGCATCGTTACCTGCTACTTTGAGGGGGAAGCTCTTCCTCTGGCTGCCCAGCCGAGTGCTGATGGAGCAGGTGTACTCCCCCGCGTCCTCCAGAGTGGTACGGTCCAGCCTGAGCGACGCGTTCCCCTTCTTCATCTCCTGGTGGAACAGGCTGGTCCGGTTGGCGTATCTCTGGCTCTGGTACTGCGGCTGGTCTCGGCCGTGAAAGAAACTGTGGACCACCTCTAGCCGGCGCTGCCACGTGATCACGCTGCTGTCTGCGTCCCACAAGCCGCTCACCGGGAACGTGCAGGACAGAAGCACCGCCTCCCCATACACACCCATCTGTACACCAGTGGGTACCGAGATCTCGAACTCGGCTATAGACACAAACATGAGGAGAGATCTTTAGGAGATAAATCAACACCAGAATTAAATATTCACATTCTGTCATACAGTGGATTGGTGTGTTCTGTTATAACCAGCGCTCTGTTCAACAGCCAAGTGCAGAGGTGTTTTTACACTTCATACATTTTTCCTATCCCTAACCTTTAAGCTGTTGGTGTGTGTGTGTGTGTGTGTGTGTGTGTGTGTGTGTGTAATGTGTGAACGACATTTTCTGTACTTCCTAACGTGTCTTTAGCTCATTTGTTTATTACTTTGTATTGATTATTTTTATATTTTGAGCCTTGTAGCATGTAACAGCATTACTCACTCGGTTGTATTAAAGAGAGAGATTAATGTGACAAATACAGAACACACACATGTCATAGGTCTGATCAGGGAGAACCCCAGAGGAGAACCCCAGAAAACCAGGAGAACACCTCAGAGTTCCAGCATCCCTGAGTACAGGTACAGGCTGTGTGTGTCCTGCTTCTTCTCCCTCTGGATTTACTGCCCAAACACATGGCTCTGTGTGTGTGTGTGTGTGTGTGTGTGTATGGCAAGCAGTTTTAAAATTTAATGGCTAGTCTGGATATGTATTACAGATATCTTTAATTCAGTTGTGGATATCTACAACTAAATTATGACTATCCGTAATTCTGGGTAGAGATATCTACAATGTAATTCAGACTAGTCACAATTCCAGTTCAAGATATCTTCAACTCCCCTCATTCATTATCTACCGCTTATCCGATCTACTCTCGGGTCACGGGGAGCCTGTGCCTGTCTCAGGGGTCATTGGGCATCAAGGCAGGATACACCCTGGACGGAGTGCCAACGCATCACAGGGCACACACACACACACACACTCTCATTCACTCACACAATCACACACTACGGACAATTTAGAGATGCCAATCAACCTACAATGCATGTCTTTGGACCGGGGGAGGAAACCGGAGCACCCGGAGGAAATCCCCGAGGCACGGGGAGAACATGCAAACTCCACACACACACACACACACACAATAAATAAATGTTCGATACGACGTACATTTCCTGCCACAACTCTCGAGTGAACGAAGCTCTCGTTCCCCACAAATTTCCTGATTGTGTAATCGTTCTATTTCCGGTATCTTCTCATTATTTTGTCTACAACATTTCTTCTGCTAACACTGTTCAGATGATTTGTTAGTTTGGAGATTATCCAGTGGGAAGAGCCTTGTGTGACCAGCGTCATGCACAACAGTACTGACGAGTCACAATGACGATCTCTGTAATGTTCATTCCGGAGAGTCAGCTTTAGCCATTAAATGTTAAAACGTGTGTGTGTGTGTGTGTGTGTGTGTGTGTGTGAGAGAGAGAGAGAGAGATATGGGCATGACTCATGACCAAGTTTCTGTCACGTGACTGATGACTCGTTTCAGAAATTCGGGGATTTCGGTGGTTTCTGTGGTCAATCCCCCCTCAGGTTTGTTTAGAATAAAAACATGACCCTTTCCTCTTTACTCTGAAATCTCAAACAGGAAACAAACAAATCAGCTCCTGTTTTCACTCCGTCTCCCACTCCCCTGACCACACACACACACACACACACCCGGACATCAGGGACTTCACTGACCAGAGACTGTAACGTTCCCTCTCACTGGACACTAGAGTTTAATAACCTGACGTCACGCTGAAATATAACCCACTGTAACATCCGGGTAATGTCTCATTATTTCACTAAGACTTTATTCTTTCTCCCCCACACACACACACACACTGACTCCCTGTGTTTTACACCAACAGCTCGAATAATTAACACTCATTAGGCTTCATCTCTCAGATACACACTTTAATGTAAATGTGATGTGTAAATGTAAAGCTGTAGTAAAAACAGACTTACTGTAAGAGGAAACTCCATGGAACAGCAGCAGCAGATGGTGAAGAGAGAGAGTCAGTGCTGAATCCCTCCGACTGTGAGCTCTCATATCCCTCTTCGACTGTCGGGGTGTGTGTGTCGGGGTGTGTGTCGGGGGTGTGTAAATGAAGAGCAGATCAGTGTGACTCAGAAACACTCCTCTGTACTGACGGAGCTTCACACAGGGACTACTGTTTATAACACTCTAGACTCCCTTCTAGACCAATCGTTGACAATGACGTCATTATTTGGGCGTGTCTGTTTACACGCGTGTCTCTGAACACTAAGAAACAGCGCTGCACTGATGTCATGTAGTTTATGTGTTTTTATATTTCTATTCCTGCTGAAGAGTTGAAGTTCCTGAGATCTTCCAGTGAGAGGAATATAACCACTTCCACATGTCTGAGAGAAATCTAATGACTAAACTCATGCTCAAGCAGAGATCTGATCAGATTTCAGGTCCAGTTTATACAGAAATACAGAAACTGGACAGGGTTCACCCACTTACTAGCTGCAGTGGACACAGTGATGTCCTTCTTTAGAGAGAGAGAGAGACAGAGAGAGACAGAGGGAGAGAGAGAGAAAGAGAGAGAGATTGAGAGAGAGAGAGAGAGAGAGAGAGAGAGAGAGAGAGAGAAAGAGAGAGGGAGAGAGAAAGAGAGAGATTGAGAGAGAGGAGAAAGAGGGGGGGGGGAGAGAGAGAGAGAGAGAGAGAGAGAGAGAGAGAGAAAGAGAGAGAGAGAGAGAGAAAGAGAGAGAGGAGAAAGAGAGACAGAGAGAGAGAGACACCGAGAGAGGAGAAAGAGAGAGAGAGACAGACAGAGGGAGAGAGAGAGAGAGACACCGAGAGAGGAGAAAGAGAGAGAGAGACAGACAGAGGGAGAGAGAAAGAGAGAGTGAAACAGAGAGAGAGAGAGAAAATGAATGAATGTCAGAGATGAAGGAGAGAGATGGAGTTTTAAACACATAGAAGTGGACAGAGACCAGTGTAATGAAGGTTGCTCTTGTGTCCTCAGGTGTGTTTGTGTGACACACACACACACACACACACACACACACACACACACACACACACGTATGTATAATTTTATTTGTATAGTATGATTATTATATGTATGTTTATTTGTATGTATAAGGTTTTAAATATATGAATGTATAAATATGAATATAAATAAATATATAAGGCATGTATAAACTGTAGAGTTTATTTATAAAAGATAAATAAAGGCAGTGTGTGTATATATATATCACGAGAAAATGAACAAGCACCAGAGGGACGTATGATGTATGAGTGGAAGGTAAAAACTCCACCTGCCTGAGAGAGAGTTCAGAGATACAATCAGGACCTGTTTAAACATGTGTCTAAAATAGAGACAATTATCTACTGTGTCACGAAACAAGTATTTACATAACTGAACTGAGATTCCTCACATTCACCTGTATCACAATACACAATAAGGGTGTGTCTCAGAGTAGTAAGGCAGGTAACCCTAACCCTAACCCTAGGTTTCCTCTGTTCATCTATCCTCTGTTCATTTATCCTCTGTTCATCTATCCTCTGTTCATCTATCCTCTGTTCATCTATCCTCTGTTCATTTATCCTCTGTTCATTTATCCTCTGTTCATCTATCCTCTGTTCATCTATCCTCTGTTCATTTATCCTCTGTTCATTTATCCTCTGTTCATTTATCCTCTGTTCATTTATCCTCATCTGGAAAAAATAGCATGCTTAGTGCTGCAGATTTGTGGCATAAAAATGAAGTCAGTTTGTCCTGGAGGTGATGTGAGCTGTATGCCTGAAATATTCAGGTCTGAGTGATGAGGGATGTGTGAGATCAACTTCTGCTTGTCTGGAGTCATGCCGTCTGAGTCGATTTGTGTTCAGAGTAAATCAGATGTTAGACTCGTGTATGTTTAAATGTGCAGTTTATCTGTAAAGTGTTTCAGGACGTGTGATTGAGTGACGTCGTGTTTTCGGTGAGGACTGTGACTCATCGTATCTTCTCCCAGAGCACGCTGCTTTTCTGCTTTTTTTTTTTGATGATGAGTTACTGAGAGTTTATATGCGACTCACACCGTCACCATTAAATCACACATTTATTTCATATTAATGACTGGACAAATAAGACCTACCGGTCAGTTAGGACAAAACGAATGGCACCCTGTCCTCCATTTTCCTTTTTTGGAGTTTTGTGGGTGGGGCTACACAAGCCTTTACATACATACACACATGAGTACAAAGTAAATCTGTTAATGTTCTTCTCTAGAATCTTCTATCAGCTAAAGTGCTAACATTCCAGTGTGTCCATGTGTAATATCCAGTGTGTATCCTGTGATCCAGATGTGTGACACACCTGCAGTGGGTCATCATGTTGGATCTTATCTATTTTAAATAGCCCAAAACAAATGAGCCATATAATGACGTCATACTCCATAACAAGCTTCAAAAGCTTTAAATCCAGCTGCTGCTTTTTATAGCACAGTATCTGATATAATAATCTTTATTATACTGTGGCTGTGTTTGTCTCTCAAAACATTCATGGGATTCCCCTGGCAACAGTTGCTATGATTGGGTGGGCGTGTCCTACAACAGCACGTGCTGTTGCGTAATTTGAGCGCGCTGTGAAACAGGAAGTAGTTCCGCGGGTCACGTGTGATATCCGGTTTAAGAGAATAAAAGTCCATGATGAGCTCGGGTGAGATTCAGGCGGTTTAACACACTGCTTCATTTCATTACAAGAAGATATTTTCACGTTTTGTTAAAAACACGACAACAAACTACAGAGAGAAGGAAAAAGCTAGTCGTGACACCGGACACAGTAACAAAACAGCTTTACGGACATATAAACGGTCAGGATATAAATCTATAAATATTTATCTCTCATGAGCGAGTCGGTGATGAAGAAAACCTCCCTGAGACTACATGAGGAAGAAACCTGAGGAACTCTGAGATATCTCCGAGATAATAATTCAGTATAAACACAGACAGGGACATTTCTCTCTAGAAATATCTCAAGAGATAATTACAGCCATGAGTCACGGCCCGAGTGTTGGTCTCAGGAGAACATTTATATTAATGCTTTTATCTGTAAGTCTGTGTGGAGCATTACACACATTTAAGGTCAAAACGGGTAGCATTTACACCTGTCCACTTCACTGAATGTAAAGAGATCCTGATTTTAGGAATTATACAGAATCAAAAATAACAGTTTTGTTGTCTCCTGTCCACTGGGTAGTGACCAGAACGGTTCGGTCAGTAAGATATCTTTGAATGATGTTTGGTCTTTCCTGCCTGATGATGACCTGAGCAAACTTTGGTGAAGTTCTGAGGAACAGTCCAGGAGGATTTCACCAAAGAAGCCTTTTAATCTCTTCAAAATGGCGGAAATGTTTCAGGACAGAAATGAAGTGGTAGGTCCAGCTGATGGGAGACATTTCTGTCTGTGACAAACACTTCAACACTTACATCCACTTTTCCATTCTGCTTTCGATGACTGCAGCGCCACCGTGTGGCCGATCGGCTAAACTCATGCAAAGTTATCAGCGTTATAATCTGGAGGATTATATAAACATAACATCAACTATATAAAATAGAAACTGTGTACTATAAATGTTGTTGATAAACTTGTGACAGAAATGTGATTCACTTTGGAGAAGAAATCTCATTCCCGCCGCGCTCACTACTTCTTGGGTGGATTTCAGGGAAGAAAGCAGAAGAAGCAGACAGGGACAGGGTTCGAGTAGGAAAGCTCTTCAGTCTTTATTCAGACAGACAGGTTAGTTTGTAGAGTCAGTGTAGTGCAGCAGGTTCTCTACTCCGTACAGATTTGATGTGAAAATAATCACAGTACTGCACATGACTCCTGATCCACAGAACCTGCAGATTAAGAGGATTTATCACTGATATTAAACCTGAAATAAACCAACACATTCATTTATACACAGGATCCAGACATTGTACATTTGTAAACTGCACACATGGAAATAAAATATCTGTACATTCATTTAAACAATTGCGTCTCTATATTTCTGCTTTTGTATATAGTGCATTATTTAATTATCTGGTTTTTATATTCCTGTTCTATTCCTTCTCTCCTGTGTGATTCCTCCGTATGTCCGCACTCTCATGTACGTCTGTCCCTACGTTCTTCTGCACTCAGTTAATGCGGTGTTCTCTGGAACGTTAAAATAACGTTAAGTAACGTTTTCATGGACCAGTTGTGAGTGTTCACATTCTGCAGTTACCTTCAATGAAAAACTGGTTCATTTGGGGTTTTTTTGTTTTCTTGTTTTTATCCCCTGTAACGTTTGTAATCGCTGTCTTCCACGTCCCCCATTGACCACAGCTTCTACCCACCTGACCACACCTACACCTGAACAGAGAGGGATATAGAGAAGAGCTCTGGCTTGGCTGGAGGGCGGAGCTAATTTCAGGGCCAGAAAATTTGCAAAGAGGAGTTGGATCCTTGTGTGACAGTAAATCAGTGTTTTCTGAGGTCATGAGGTGAAATGACCAAATAAATTCAGTTTGATTATAAACAGATGGAAAAATTAAACTTTGAAACATTACAAATCCTAGCTTGAAACTGGTCAGATGTTTACGGTCGCATCCCATAACACATGATGCTGCTTTAATAAGTGTTCAGAGTTTAGTTCCGTGGGTGTAACACGACTCGTCTGTGTCTGGTTCTTAATATCGTTCTTGGGTGAGAAACTGAAAACATGTCGCTTCAGGAAGTGAACCAGAAACCTGTGGAGCTCGAGTCAAGTCAAGTTCCTGCTGTGTGTGAACATACTTGGTGATAAAGCTCTTTCTGACCTCTTCTTCTTCGTGTTGTTGACTCGCTGCACACTGCTGGAGAACATCATCTCACAGCTGTTCAGTGTTGATGATCATGTCTCTGTACAGATGTGTGCAGATGCTGATGGACTTCATCTGTGACTTAAACCAGTGTTTTGTTTTGTTTTTATCCACAGCACAGACTGAGGAAACACCCAGATATGAACATAATGGTGTTGAGGGTTCTGTTGTGGATGTTCATGTGGCGCCTCCTGCTGGTGAGAAAGGAGAAGTGCAGCAGAACAAACACTCTCTGACAGAGGGAGCTTTAGATTTAGATGCATTTATCCTCATCTTCACTGCAGTCCAGTTTTCTTTTTATTAGCTGTGTGTGTGTGTGTGTGTGTGTGTGTGTGTGTGTGTGTGTGTGTGTGTGTGTGTGTGTGTGTGGAATTGTGTCCTGTTTCTCCTATACAGTGGTAGGTTTTTGTGTTCCAGTCTCTGCTTCTGTAACAGACATTGGAGTGAAGTTAGGTGGAAGCCTCATAGAGTGTCTCCTTCTGATCTGTTGAGGTTCCTGCTGGTTCTTGTGGGGTTCTGGCGCCGGAAGTCCAGCAGGTGATACAGCTGGGCTCATGTTGGACTCGACTTATCTGAGGAGAAACATCAACATCAGGGTTACAGTAGCAGAACCAAGACCAAACACACATCATCATCATCATCATCACACAAACAATACAAGAGTCAAGTCAAGAAGCTTTTATTGTCATTTCAACCACATATAGCCGACACAGTACATATGGAACAACATTTCTCCAGGACGCTGGTGCTACATAAACATCATACAACATCTAGTTACAAACAGAACAATGACACAGAGCTAGGACAGAAGTTTGTTCTAGCTGCATAAAGTGCTACGTGTGCAAAAACAACAGAAGACAGGACACATAGAGCCATAACAACACAACGAAACAAAATGTAATGTGATATGCAAACTAGAGAAAGTGTAAAAATAAAGTGTGTGTGTGAGAGAGAGAGAGAGAGAGAGAGAGAGAGAGAGAGAGAAAGTTGGAATAGTTCAGTTCTGGGTGTTGAGGAGTCTGATGGCTTGAGGGAAGAAACTGTTACACAGTCTGGTTGTGAGGGCCCGAATGCTTCAGTACCTCTTTCCAGACGGCAGGAGGGTGAAGAGTGTGTGTGTGTGTGTGTGTGTGTGTGGATGGAGTGTAGAAGGTGTTCAGTGCAGAAACACCGTCTTCACATCCCGGGGACACCGGACAGATTCACACCGGGAAAGAACTTGTTTAATGTGCGTTACCATTATGATTACTCTCTCACACACCACACACACACACACACACACACTAATACACTCCGCCCCACCCCTCACTCACGCACACACACACACACGCACGCACACACACACACACACACACACACACACACACATACACTTCACTCCGCCTCCACACACACACACACTTCACTCCGCCTCCACACACACACACATACACTTCACTCCGCCTCCACACCCACACGTACACATACACTTCACTCCGCCTCCACACCCACACACACACTTCACTCCGCCTCCACACCCACACACACTTCACTCTCGCCTCCACACACACACACACACACTTCACTCCACCTCCACACCCACACGTACACATACACTTCACTCCACTTCCACACCCACACACACACTTCACTCCGCCTCCACACCCACACACACTTCACTCCGCCTCCACACACACACACACACACACACACTTCACTCCACCTCCACACCCACACGTACACATACACTTCACTCCACTTCCACACCCACACACACACTTCACTCCGCCTCCACACCCACACACACTTCACTCCGCCTCCACACACATACACACACACACACACACACACTTCACTCCGCCTCCACACGCACACGCACACACACACACACACTTCACTCCGCCTCCACACACACACACATACACTTCACTCCGCCTCCACACCCACACCCACACACACACTTCACTCCGCCTCCACACACATACACACACACACTTCACTCCGCCTCCACACCCACACACATACGCTTCACTCCGCCTCCACACCCACACATACACTTCACTCCACTTCCACACCCACACACACACTTCACTCCGCCTCCACACCCACACACACTTCACTCCGCCTCCACACACACACGCACACACACACACACACATACACTTCACTCCGCCTCCACACCCACACCCACACACACACTTCACTCCGCCTCCACACACATACACACACACACTTCACTCCGCCTCCACACCCACACACATACACTTCACTCCGCCTCCACACCCACACGTACACTTCACTCCGCCTCCACACCCACACACACACTTCACTCCGCCTCCACACACACACACACACACACACTTCACTCCGCCTCCACACACACATACACTTCACTCCGCCTCCACACACACACACACACACACACACACTTCACTCCGCCTCCTCACCCACACACACTTCACTCCGCCTCCACCCACACACACACACACACACACACTTCACTCCGCCTCCTCACCCACACACACACACTTCACTCCGCCTCCACACACACACACACACGCACACACACACACACATACACTTCACTCCGCCTCCACACACACACACATTTCACTCCGCCTCCACACACACACACACATACACACACTTCACTCCGCCTCCTCACCCACACACACACACTTCACTCCGCCTCCACACACACACACACACACTTCACTCCGCCTCCACACACACACACACACACACACACATACACTTCACTCCGCCTCCACACACACACACACACACACACACACTTCACTCCGCCTCCACACACACACACACATACACTTCACTCCACCTCCACACCCACACATACACTTCACTCCGTTTCCACACCCACACACACACACACATACACTTCACTCCGCCTCCTCACCCACACACACACTTCACTCCGCCTCCACACCCACACACACACTTCACTCCACCTCCACACACACACACACACACACACACTTCACTCCGCCTCCACACACACACACACACACACATACACTTCACTCCACCTCCACACCCACACACACACTTCACTCGCCTCCACACCCACACATACACTTCACTCCGCCTCCACACACACACACACACACACACACTTCACTCCGCCTCCTCACCCACACACACACTTCACTCCGCCTCCACACCCACACACATACACTTCACTCCGCCTCCTCACCCACACACACACACATACACTTCACTCCGCCTCCTCACCCACACACACACACACACATACACTTCACTCCGCCTCCTCACCCACACACACACTTCACTCCGCCTCCACACCCACACACACACTTCACTCCACCTCCACACACACACACACACACACACTTCACTCCGCCTCCACACACACACACACACACATACACTTCACTCCACCTCCACACCCACACATACACTTCACTCCACCTCCACACCCACACACACACTTCACTCCGCCTCCACACACACACACACACACATACACTTCACTCCGCCTCCTCACCCACACACACACTTCACTCCGCCTCCACACCCACACACACACTTCACTCCACCTCCACACACACACACACACTTCACTCCGCCTCCACACACACACACACACACACACATACACTTCACTCTGCCTCCACACACACACACACACACACACACACACTTCACTCCGCCTCCTCACCCACACATACACTTTAGTGTACTTTAGGAGGCATATACATTAGTCCACATTTCCCTGAGCGCGTGGGCTGGGGTTTAGTTGGTTTAGTTGGTTTAGTTGGTTTAGTTGGGGTTTAGTTGGTGTTTAGTTGGTGTTTAGTTGGTTTGGTTGGTTTGGTTGGGGTTTAGTTGGTTTAGTTGGTTTGGTTGGGGTTTATTTGGTTTAGTTGGGGTTTAGTTGGTTTGGTTGGGGTTTAGTTGGTTTAGTTGGTGTTTAGTTGGTTTAGTTGGGGTTTAGTTGGTTTAGTTGGGGTTTAGTTGGTGTTTAGTTGGTTTAGTTGGGGTTTAGTTGGTTTAGTTGGGGTTTAGTTGGGGTTTAGTTGGTTTGGTTGGTTTGGTTGGGGTTTATTTGGTTTAGTTGGGGTTTAGTTGGTTTGGTTGGGGTTTAGTTGGTTTAGTTGGGGTTTAGTTGGTGTTTAGTTGGTTTAGTTGGGGTTTAGTTGGGGTTTAGTTGGTTTGGTTGGGGTTTATTTGGTTTAGTTGGGGTTTAGTTGGTTTGGTTGGGGTTTCGTTGGTTTAGTTGGTGTTTAGTTGGTTTAGTTGGGGTTTAGTTGGGGTTTAGTTGGTGTTTAGTTGGTTTAGTTGGGGTTTAGTTGGTTTAGTTGGGGTTTAGTTGGTTTAGTTGGGGTTAAAAAACAAACAGGGTTAGTCAGTTGACTATTTTCTATTTTTATATTATTAAACATAAGAGATTTGAGTGCAGCCTGAGATCAAGTGGAATCAGCACTTCTGAATAAATAGGTTTTGAGTCGTGATTAGAATGTGGTGAGACCCTGTGTTACGGAGATGTTTTCCAGGAGAGAATTCCAGAGACGTGTATTGGCGGTATTGTCACTACTCGATAACGATTTGTTCTGCGCATGTGAGAAATTGCTGCCATCATCAATAAACACATTTCTGTAATTATTAACATTATATTATTATGAGGAAGAGCAGAGAGCACAGGATGGAGCGTAGAACTGTATAAGATCTGAGAGGTATGGTGGAGCAAGGATATGAAGAGCTTTAAAAGTGAGGAGAAGAATTTTAAAATCAATACGGTGTTTAATAGTGAGCCAGTGGAGTTTTTGAACGGAGGGGGGTAATGTTGTGATGCATGATGGGAGTCTGGGTTATGATACGAGAAGCTTTGGTGGTAAATTACAGTAATGGATGCAGGAGGTGGCCAGAGTGTGTGTGGCAGCAGTGGGCATGGTGAGGTATGGGCGGGGGCGAACAATGCTATGGAGATGCAAATAGCATGATCTGGAAACGCTGTTGAAATCATCGATATAAAGTGAGAGACGAGTAAAAAAAGACGGTGTGGGTTTTTAAAGGCACAACACTGCCCAGGAGGTCCTGCAGTTCAGAGTTATAATACAATATCAGGTCATCAGGAGTGGTCAGGGCATGGGAGATTACTGATTGCAGCAGTCAAGGTGAGAGGTGTTTTTTAATTTGTGAAGGACATGAAGCATTGATGGGAAGATTTAGATAATAAAATATTGCTAATAAAAGACACTAACTTATGGTCAGAGATAGGTGTAATATTCAAGCTGTTTGAATATAGATTCATAATGCGTTGTATATGTTATACAGTTCCTGCATATAGACTCTAGGGGGCAGTGGGTGAAAGAGTAGGTCATATATATATATATATATATGTGAAGTGCAGAAGAGTAATAAAGGAGGTCCCACTGACTTATAAAACAACCGACTCAAAAGTAGTGTATGTAAACAGGAGTAGGGCGGGGCCTTAGTGGAGTGTAGGGCAGTAGCTTAGTGGATTAGGGCGGGGGCTGGAACAGCTCAGTCACTGAATATTGGAGTAGAGAAGTGGCTATCTGATGCAATGGAGCGAGAGGAAACCAAGCAACCAACGATTTGGAGGGGTGTCCCAAAACTTTTGACAACATAGTATATTTAAATAGAAAGGAATTCTAGAAAATGTTTAAATAAAAATAAAAAATTTATATAAAGCTTTTTTAAAGTCTGATGCGATATCCCCCACACACACACACACACACACACACACACACACACACAGCTCTTGAACACCAGTAATAATTACAGAAATGTGTGTATTGATGATTTATTTATTCATCCTGAAAGGTTGCTGTTTTTCTTTTTATTCAGTGAGAATGTCTGAGAGTCTGAGTAACACAAACGGCTTCTGTTAGCATTACAGCTGTGTATAATGAGTTGTGTATAATGAGTTGTATATATTGAGTTGTGTATATTGAGTTGTGTATATTGAGTTGTGTATAATGAGTTGTGTATAATTTAGTTGTATATAATTTAGTTGTGTATATTGAGTTGTGTATAATTTAGTTGTGTATAATTTAGTTGTGTATAATTTAGTTGTGTATATTGAGTTGTGTATAATTTAGTTGTGTATATTGAGTTGTGTATATTGAGTTGTGTATAATGAGTTGTGTATAATTTAGTTGTGTATATTGAGTTGTGTATATTGAGTTGTGTATAATTTACTTGTGTATAATTTAGTCGTGTATAATGAGGGTTTTGTGTATAATTTAGTCGTGTATAATGAGTCGTGTATATTGAGTTGTGTATATTGAGTTGTGTATAATGAGTTGTGTATATTGAGTTGTGTATATTGAGTTGTGTATATTGAGTTGTGTATAATTTAGTTGTGTATAATTTAGTTGTGTATAATTTAGTTGTGTATATTGAGTTGTGTATATTGAGTTGTGTATATTGAGTTGTGTATAATGAGTCGTGTATAATGAGTGTGTATATTGAGTTGTGTATATTGAGTCGTGTATAATGAGTTGTGTATATTGAGTTGTGTATATTGAGTTGTGTATAATGAGTTGTGTATATTGAGTTGTGTATATTGAGTTGTGTATATTGAGTTGTGTATATTGAGTTGTGTATAATTTAGTTGTGTATATTGAGTCGTGTATATTGAGTTGTGTATAATGAGTTGTGTATATTGAGTTGTGTATATTGAGTTGTGTATAATGAGTTGTGTATATTGAGTCGTGTATATTGAGTTGTGTATATTGAGTTGTGTATATTGAGTTGTGTATATTGAGTTGTGTATAATGAGTTGTGTATATTGAGTTGTGTATATTGAGTCGTGTATAATTTAGTTGTGTATAATTTAGTTGTGTATAATGAGTCGTGTATATTGAGTCGTGTATAATGAGTCGTGTATATTGAGTCGTGTATAATGAGTTGTGTATATTGAGTCGTGTATATTGAGTTGTGTATAATTTAGTTGTGTATATTGAGTCGTGTATAATGAGTCGTGTATATTGAGTCGTGTATATTGAGTTGTGTATAATGAGTCGTGTATATTGAGTCGTGTATAATTTAGTTGTGTATAATTTAGTCGTGTATATTGAGTTGTGTATAATGAGTTGTGTATAATGAGTCGTGTATATTGAGTCGTGTATAATGAGTCGTGTATATTGAGTTGTGTATATTGAGTTGTGTATAATGAGTTGTGTATAATGAGTTGTGTTAATTTTTAATTTAGTCGTGTATAATGAGTCGTGTATATTGAGTCGTGTATAATGAGTTGTGTATAATTTAGTCGTGTATATTGAGTTGTGTATAATGAGTCGTGTATATTGAGTTGTGTATATTGAGTTGTGTATATTGAGTTGTGTATAATGAGTGTGTATATTGAGTCGTGTATATTGAGTTGTGTATAATGAGTCGTGTATATTGAGTCGTGTATATTGAGTTGTGTATAATGAGTCGTGTATATTGAGTTGTGTATATTGAGTCGTGTATAATTTAGTCGTGTATAATTTAGTTGTGTATAATTTAGTTGTGTATATTGAGTCGTGTATAATGAGTCGTGTATATTGAGTCGTGTATATTGAGTTGTGTATAATGAGTCGTGTATATTGAGTCGTGTATAATGAGTCTTTTGGGGGTATATTGAGTTGTGTATAATGAGTTGTGTATATTGAGTTGTGTATATTGAGTTGTGTATAATTTAGTTGTGTATATTGAGTCGTGTATAATGAGTCGTGTATATTGAGTCGTGTATATTGAGTCGTGTATAATGAGTTGTGTATATTGAGTTGTGTATAATTTAGTTGTGTATAATTTAGTTGTGTATATTGAGTTGTGTATAATGAGTTGTGTATAATGAGTTGTGTATATTGAGTTGTGTATAATGAGTTGTGTATATTGAGTCGTGTATATTGAGTTGTGTATATTGAGTTGTGTATATTGAGTTGTGTATAATGAGTCGTGTATATTGAGTCGTGTATAATGAGTCGTGTATATTGAGTTGTGTATATTGAGTTGTGTATAATGAGTTGTGTATATTGAGTTGTGTATATTGAGTTGTGTATATTGAGTTGTGTATATTGAGTTGTATATTATTGAAAGTTGTGTATATTGAGTTGTGTATATTGAGTTGTGTATAATGAGTTGTGTATATTGAGTTGTGTATAATGAGTTTGTGTATAATTTAGTCGTGTATATTGAGTCGTGTATAATGAGTTGTGTATATTGAGTTGTGTATATTGAGTTGTGTATATTTTTAATTTAGTTGTGTATAATGAGTTGTGTATAATGAGTTGTGTATATTGAGTTGTGTATATTGAGTTGTGTATAATGAGTCGTGTAATTATTTTTATGAGTTGTGTATATTGAGTTGTGTATAATGAGTTGTGTATATTGAGTCGTGTATATTGAGTTGTGTATAATGAGTTGTGTATATTGACGTATTTTTCGTGTATAATGAGTCGTGTATAATGAGTTGTGTATGTTGTGTAGTTAGTGTATAGAGTCACTGCTGTGGTTATGTTGATGTTTCACTACAGAAATGTCCAGTTCCTGTGAGTTCTTTTTTATTTTTACTTTATACACATGTGCAGTATATCAATATTCTATATATTCACATACGTTATGTACTTTTATAACACGGGTAAAGTGTAAACACACACACACACACACACACACACACACACACACACACACACACACACACAAAAGAACAAGTTAGTGTGAGAGGATTTAACAAAAATAGGAAACTAGAGACATGAGAGTTTGATGTTTGGTGTAGAGTGTGTAAGAAGAACAGAGGGTTGTGTGTGTGTGTGTGTGTGTGTGTGTGTGTGTGTGTGTATAGCTCCACCCTCCATCTTCTGCACATCTGTTACTGAGTCCTGTAATTCAGAAGAGGAGGAATTATATTCAGTGATGCTCTTCTGGTGACCTTCTGATGTTCCTCTGGATCATCAGAAGTCTCTGTATCTGTAGGAGATAAACTTAGAGAAGTAGATCTTCTTCTTCTCTTTCTGATCTGCTGAGGTTCCTGCTGGTTCTTCTGGGGTTCTGGAGCTGGAAGTCCAGCAGGTGGTGCAGTTGGGCTCATGTTGGACTCGACTGATCTCAGACGATCCCTCTGTAACAGATCTTCTACCAGTGCTCTGTGTCTGCTGCTGAGGAGAAACATCAACATCAGGGTTACAGTAGCAGAACCAAGATCAAACACACATCATCATCATCATCTTTATCATCACACCTACAGCAGCAGTAACACTAACGGAGATGAGTTAAGATGGAGGTGCATCTTGTTGAGGATCCTCAGAGCACTACACTCCTGGTGGATCAGGTAGGCAGCAGTGGGACAGCACCAGCTCCATGGCTGGAGGATTGTCTGCGGTGACCCCAGTGTTCCTTCCTGCACCAATCAGAAGGAGCTTATAACCACTTGCTGCCACTTCCTGTGTTGTGTGGATATCTCGTGAGGTTACAGGACTGATCCAGATCTCCCAGGGCTTCCACATCCCCCTTGTGGAGTCACCGTAAGATCCAAAGGAAAGGCAGAGCCAAAACATCTGATCCTGGTGCAGCTGCAGGAGGGGAACAGGCCGAGCTGTGAGGGTTTACAGCTCTCATCTCTCCATAAACACACACACACACACACACACACCCCTTGTCCCACTGGATTTGTTCTCACACACCTGGGTTTCATTCTTTGGGGAAATGTAAGTGATGGATTTTTCCACTCAGTATTTTTCCTGAAGGTTTCTCCTCCGTCTCTTCACTGTCTCTGTGTTTATGTTAGATTTCTGTAGCAGTGACTGAATCAGGAGCAGACGTGAATAAAAACATCACCGCATTAATATTAAACATCCAGCTGTGACTGCTGCAGGTTCCAGTCTCCTGTAATCAGCTTCTGAGGAGAATTCAGAAAGAACAGACTGAGGGCTTGGTGTTCTTCTCCTCTTCTTCAGGAGGAGGTGGGATGGAGGAGATACTGTTTGGGAGACGTGATGTCTTTAGCCATCATGACATTTCTGTTCATTTCTTTACCACCACAAACC
>JAUCMX010000002.1:387775-390275 GCA_033459395.1 Hemibagrus guttatus | reverse complement strand
CTAATTAGTGTGTGTGTGTGTGTGTGTGTGTGTGTAGTTGTCTGCAGTTCATGGGATCCAGTCAGCGTTTGATGAGTCGACATCATTCTGCCGTTATCATCCATCAAAGGGCTACTGGTGGCATTTTAAAGACCAGGAGGAGCGAGGTGTACACACACACACAGACACACAGTTTACAGGCAAAATCTCTCGCTTGTGTTTACATCCTCTCTGTGTGGGGTGTGTGTGTGTGTGTGTGTGTGTGTGTGTGTGTGTGTTTTTTAGAGAAAGTAAAGCCAAAGCAGAAGAAGAAAGAGGAGCCAAGTTCACTGTTCCAGAGACAGAGAGTAGACACACTGCTGCTCGACCTGAGGCACAAATTCCCTCCTTTGTTCTACCAGGTAACAGACACACACACACACACACACACACACACACACCCCTGCAGGTGTGTCACACCTACATTAATATAGTGTTTTTGTCTGAACTGTGTGTGTGTGTGTGTTTTTTTTACTTCTGAATGTAAAATAATTTCTGGTTATTTGTTTGTTTGTAGCCGAAACCCGGAGAGAAGCCAGTTCCAGGTAAACTCTCATTTCACCATAATATAATACAGGTTCTTCATCATCCTCATCCTCAGTGACTTTACAACACTTGCTAAGGGTTTTGTATTTCTGTGCAGTTGTTGTTTCTGCAGCTCAAAACAAGCATAAAGTTTGACACACTGATTATTACACAGGTTGTAGATAATCTAGAAAGTAAATATGAATTCATAATCCACTATTTATATTAACATTTTATTTATATTCCTGATTATAAGTTTTTTTTGGGGGGGGGGGTGTGTGTGTGTGTGTGTGTGTGTGTGTGTAGTGGAGGTGAAAAAGGAGGCGGAGCTTCCAGCAGAAGCAGTGAAACAGGAAGAGCGAGAGGCGGCCATTAAACCGCCCACGGCCTCAGGAACCACAAAACCTCCACCTGAGAAACGAGCACGCCTTCAGTGACACACACACACACACACACACATTGCAGTATTAAAGCTATATAATGCTGAAGGTGATGGTTTACCACAAATAAAATGATCCCAGATGCGGTTGCTTGGCCAGTTACTGTGGCCAACAGGCTCATGGCTGCAGTGTAACTGTGTGACCTACACTTCTTCTTCTTTTCACTTTTTTATTGCTTGTAAATCTTCTGTTTTCTGTGTAAATAGTGATATTTTTTTATACATGTAGACTTTTGTACAAAATCCAGTATAATAGTGAATGGCCGCTAATATCTGTCATCACACAGCAGGTGTGGCTGTTAAAATGAACAAAATGATTAATTATGGATGTAATTTGTTGAATAAATCCTGTGTTGAAGAATTCAGGAGTTTCTGTGAATGAGTGTCATTGTTTCAGTCTGTAACCAATACGTGCTCTTCACAACCTGAAGGAGTGTTATTACTGTAACAAAGACAGGATTTAAGTCTTGACATGCTTATATCATGCAGGCTGATTATTATTATTATTATTATTATTATTATTATTAAATAATACCAAGTAGTTCTTCTTCTTCTTTCGGCTTTTCCCTTCAGGGGTCTCCACAGCGAATCATCTCTCTCCACCTATCCCTATCTTCTGCATCCTCAACACTTGCACCCACTAGCTTCATATCCTCATTAATTCCATCCATATACCTCCTCTTTGGCCTTCCTCTTTGCCTCCTGCCTGGCAGCTCCATGTCCAACATTCTCCTACCAATATACTCACTCTCCCTCCTCTGAACATGTCCAAACCATCTTAATCTGGCCTCCCTAACTTTGTCCCCCAAACGTCCAACATGAGCTGTCCCTCTGATGTACTCGTTTAAATAATACTAAGTAGTTGTTCTGGTATAAAGGTGGTGAGATGACAGTGTTAGGGTGTGGCTAATCCTCGCTAATGATTGACCAGACCACTGAAGTGATGTTAATAACTACATTTTGTCTCGCTGTTTTAATGCATCACATATCAACTGAAACACATACACACCTTTTCAAATGCTTAACGTAGAATATATATAAGGGAAAAAACAACACATGTACCCAGTACACCGTGTGGGTGGGGCGGGTCCCTGGCCTGGGCTGCTCTACACGCCTGACTTTTTAATGTATCACAAACTAGTTGAGACATGTACACATCTACACATTAAAAACATAAGTAATTAAATAAATAACAGGCATATAAGGTAAGCATGGCATGTAGGTAGTGGATGGGGTGGTTGGTGTTTTGGGAGAGGGGGGGGGGGGGTCTCTTTGGGCCCTGTTGCCCTGCAGGATCTTTCCTTAGTTCTCCTGTTGTGGACTGACTTGGGCTGAGGATTAGTTTACAGTATGTTGTAGCCGTGGAGGGATCAGAGGCAACCCTAATAATCATTAAATATTTATTCATTTAGAACTGAATACAATTATTATTAATATTATTATTATTACTGACACCCTCATTGTCCTCCACCCTTTCCCAGTGTTAATGAACTTCTGCTTCTTCTTCTTATTATTATT
>JAUCMX010000002.1:377775-382775 GCA_033459395.1 Hemibagrus guttatus | reverse complement strand
AAAAGGGAACGGCGCAAACTGGCCCGGTCCATTTCCAGAGAAACCGAGGAATGTCAGGGTGAATCTGAACTGTACCAAGTGGAGGGTTTTCGTGGGGGGATTTCAGGTGGAAGCAGGAGGAAAAGACGAGGAGAAAAAAGCATGGAGAGTTTGCGAAGCCTGAGTACCCGCAGTAGCGGCTCGACGGAGAGTTACTGCAGCGGGACTGACCGTGACACACACAGCACGCTAAGTAGTCTCCATAGTGAACAGACTAGCTCCACCCACGTCGAGAGTCTCATATCGCTCTCTTTGGATGAGGGCGGGACAACAGAGCCTAGCATAACCTCAGGTGAGGGCAATAAAAACCCTCATGCTAATGAAATTAGCCCAAAAGCAGTTAATGCTAATGAACCCTCAACTCCTAAAAACACATCACAAACCACCAGCCATGAAGGGGAGGAGCTTAAAAAGGAAAAGACTGGGGTAAGGACCAGCCCAGAAGCCTCTGCAGACTCCTCCCACCTCTTTAAGGAGGCGGCGCAAGATGATGCCAAGCCCGAATCAGCTAGTCACTCTGATGCCAGCCAAAGTGGGCGTCGCCGCAGTGCTAAGAAACGAGCTAGCAGTTTTGATGCTGCACGCTACCATGACTACACATGCTTCCGCAGCATAGCGAAACCTCGCTCGGCCATTTTTGCTAAAAACGACGAAGACTCGAGTGACCTAAGTGAGCTCAGCCACACCTCCAGTCTCAACTCCGCCCATCGTGTTGAGTTAAGCCACGCCCCCGGTATGTCCCAGAAGAAAGAGAAGGAGAGAGAGAAGGGGAAGAAGCGAGCGTCACGGCGTACAGCCAGTACAGGAAGTGCCAAAGTTCAGCTACGTAAATGCCCTAACGAGCCGCAGCACCTGGGGGCGCCGGCCGACCCCCCCACCCCTGAGCACCTCCAAATCCGATCTGGAGGCCAAAGAAGGAGAGGTGCTGGACGCAGCGTCACTACTGGGCCGAGCTAGTCACCTGGAGTCTGTCACCCGCTCCAGGAACAGTTTACCCTGTCCAATCACCATCGCCGACACACATGACACAGCCAGGGGTACACACACACACACACACCCCACACAATGTATACAGTCTTTATATGACAACAGTGCCAGTTTGTGTGTGTGTGTGTGTGTGTGTGCTCACATGCACCTTCCATTGCTTCTGTTGATTATTCTGAAGAGAGGAGACATGATGTCATCATCACAGGGCGTTGGCCAAACACACACTCACTACTGCATCATCATTTATCTCACACACACACACACATAACCTGAATTTGTGACCCAGAGTTTATTTGGGTCCTATAGAACTGTTATATACGGACATTATTTACATGTACATCATTTCCTGTCCAGTGTCACCCAGGTGAGGATGGGGTTTCCCCTTCTGAGCCTGGTTCCTCTCAGGGTTTCTTCCTCAGATCATCTCAGGGAGCTTTTCTTTGTCACTGTTCCCCCAGGCTTCTCATTAGAGATAAATGTTAGGGATAAATATTCACTTTCTATATTTCTGAAAAGCTGCTTTGAGACAATGTCCAGTGTTAAAAACACAAATAGAAATAAATTGAATTGAATTTGGATTTTAGAGTCACAACCGAACTCCACATGCAGATTTATTCTAGAGTGTTAATCTGGAGACCGTAAATGTCCTTTAGCCTGGTAGCTGTAGCGACGAGCATGTCTCTGCTGGTCTCCTGCACTGGAGAGGAGAGAGTTCAGATGTTCTCAGAGTGTGTTCTCTCCTCAGCGGCGGTTAACGAGGATGGTGTGACGTTCAGGCGAGAGCGCAGCACGTTTCGCCGCCAGGCCGTACGGAGACGCCACAACGCTGGGAGCAACACGGCCTCCATCATCGCTTCACCACTCAGGTATGACTCACATGAGGAGTCATCATCATGTCATCTTATCTGAGATACCTTTTTTTCCCTCCACAACTCCCATCACACTCTCTCTCTCTTTTTCTCTCTCTCTTTCTCTCTCTCTCTCTCTTCTCTCTCTCTCTCTCTTTTTTTCCCCTCTCTCTCTCTCTCTCTCTCTCTCTCTTCAGTCTTCAGGAAGCTCTCAGTCAGGTGTCTCAGGCTTCATCAGGGGCACAGGTCAAAGGACAGATGAGCACTAGCGCCTCCCTGCTGGTCAGGAATGGGAGTGCACACCTGGAGGGTTTTCAGGATAAAGCGTTTCCCCCGTCGGCCTGCACGAAGACTTCGGTATGTGCAGCGAACACACTGCTCAGTACTGCTAGTGCTGGGGATAGGGCCTATGGGTTGATGTTCTCTCTCATATATATATATTTTTGTGTGTGTGTGTGTGTGTGTGTATATTTGTGTGTGTGTGTGTGTGTGTTATCAGGTAAAATGACTCCCTCTCTGTACGAGGTTGGAGGATGTGATGTGTCTCTGGTTAACTTTGAACCTGCGACAAGACGAGCGTCCAACAATGTGTGGTGAGTGTAAACACACACACACACACACACACACAAAATATATATATACACACACACACACACACACAAACATATACACACACATGCATACAAAACCTTTTCTACTTGTCTGTCTGTCTCTCTACAGGGACACGGATTCTCACCTCTCCAGTTCTACCTCTGTTCGCTTCTACCCTCATGACTTGGTGAGAAACGCTCACACATACACACACACACACACACACACACACACACACACACACACACACACAGCACCAATGACTAAGTTGATTTTCACTCTCTAGGGAAGAGTAGCAGCTTGGCCCTGGAGAGTGTGTGTGTGCGTGTGTGTGGGGGGCGTGTGTGTGTGGGGTGGGGGGCGTGTGTGTGTGCGTGTGTGTGTGTGTGTGTGTGTGTGTGTGTGTGTGTGTGTGTGTATGAGCTCATGTGTTACTTATAATGATTTCAGTGTTGTAGACAGTAGAGGTCTGTAACTGTGAGTGTAGGTGTCTGTTTTTATGGAAGTCTGTCTGCCTGCCCTGTCTACCTGTCTGTCTGTCTCTCTGTCTGCCTGCCCTGTCTACCTGTCTGTCTGTCTCTCTGTCTGCCTGCCCTGTCTCCCCTGTCTGTCTGTCTCTCTGTCTGCCTGCCCTGTCTACCTGTCTGTCTGTCTCTCTGTCTGCCTGCCCTGTCTACCTGTCTGTCTGTCTCTCTGTCTGCCTGCCCTGTCTACCTGTCTGTCTGTCTCTCTGTCTGCCTGCCCTGTCTATCTGTCTGTCTGTCTCTCTGTCTGCCTGCCCTGTCTATCTGTCTGTCTGTCTGTCTCTCTGTCAGCCTGCCCTGTCTATCTGTCTGTCTGTCTCTCTGTCTGCCTGCCATGTCTGTCTTTCTATCTGTCTCTGTGTCTGTTATTATGTCTATCTGTGTGTTTATTTTTGTGTCCTTCTTTCCGTCTGTCTTCTTTCCATCTGTCTGTCTGCCTTTAATTTTGGCTTCAACAGTTTCTCTGATTGTTTATTTAATTATGTTTCTGTCAGGATCGGGATCTGGCTCTGTGTGTGTGTGTGTGTGTGTTTAAACCTGCTCTGTGTGTGTGTGTGTGTGTGTGTGTGTGTGTGTGTGTGTTTTTGTTGTGTTTTTGTTGTGTGTGTGTGTGTGTGTGTGTTAAACCTGCTCTGTGTGTGTGTGTGTGTGTGTGTGTGTGTGTGTGTGTGTGTTAAACCTGCTCTGTGTGTGTGTGTGTGTGTGTGTGTGTGTTTTCTCAGATCCGTCTGAACCGTCTGCTGTCGATGGACACTGAGCTGTTGGAGCAGGATGGTGATGTGAGTCCTGACCTGCAGGAGATGCCGCACAGCTCACACGAGCCCACACACAAACACACTCACTCACACACACACACCAACACACACAAGGTCAAGCAGTACTACCGCTTCTCCCTGCTGCCGTACCTGTGGGGGGGCCTGCGCTTCGACAGACTCACGCTGCTCGCGCTGTTCGACAGGTAACACACACACACACACCCAGACACACACAGCTCAACTCAGGCAGAAGTTTTTTTATACATTTAGCACACTTACACAGAGAAAGGTATAAGAACAGAAAGACAGCTTCACAAACCACAGACAGGTGGTGAGATCAGTAATCAGACAGACACTGAGGTCAGACAGACAGGGGGAGAGAGAGATAGAGAGACAGAAGGACTGACAGACAGAGAGACACACACACACAGGTTTAAATATAGAAGCATTTTAACTGTGTGATGTTCATGGTGTGTGTGTGTGTGTGTGTTTAAGGAACCGTGAGGTTTTGGAGAACATTCTAGCCGTGGTTCTGGCGGTGCTGGTGGCGTTCCTGGGCTCAGTTCTGCTCATTCATGGATTCTTCACAGACATCTGGGTCTTCCCGTTCTGCCTCGTCATCGCCAGCTGCCAGTACTCACTGTTAAAGGTGTGAGAAAACACACACACACACACACACACACACACACACACACACACACACATTTAGTGTTTAGTGCTTGGTCATCACCATCTGTCCATATGGGGGTGAAACTCTGTATTTGTGTTTCCTCAGAGTGTTCAGCCAGACTCATCCTCTCCTCGACACGTGAGTCTCTCTCTCTCTCGCGCTCTCTCACACCACACACACACACACACACACACACACTCAGTTGTATTTTTCCCAGCAGTCAAATGAAGATAACATAAGTAATGCCCCCAACCCCCCGCCCCTTTTTTTTCAGGGTCATAACCGGATCATTGCGTACAGCCGGCCGGTGTACTTCTGTGTGTGTTGTGTTCTGATCTGTGTGTTCCACTACGGCAGTGTGAGCTCCAGTTCAAACACACACACACTGTATGGAGTCACACTCAGCTCCTCACTGCTGCTCAGCTCCACACGCGACATCGTCATCGGTAAAAAACACACACACACACACACACACACACACACACACACACACACACACACACAGAGAGAGAGTTGGAAGGAGGCATACATAGATAACCAGATTGTTAAGCAGGCCAGGAAATGGATGGATAGTGAAAGTGCTGTG
>JAUCMX010000002.1:359797-377275 GCA_033459395.1 Hemibagrus guttatus | reverse complement strand
TTGCTGGCCTGCTTGACCATCAACATCATCACCAACAGCCCAGGAGAGAGGACGTCTCCTACAGAGTACAGGTGAGAGACGGACCGAGAGAAATGGGGGGGGGGGCAAGGGGGAGGAGGGGGGAATAGAGGAGGGGGATTGGAGGGGAGGGGGAGAGAGAGAGAAGGATATATTAAGGACTATTTCCTTAAATGTATTGTCCATAATGTGTGTGTGTGTGTGTGTGTGTGTGTGTGTGTTAGATAGTGGATGTGAATCAGGTGTTAGATGTGATTAATCTGTCGAAGCGTAAGGAGCTGCTGTGGCCTGATGAGTCCATGAGGCTGAGGGCAGGGCCAAGCTGCTGGAGAGACTGGGGCCCCCTGGAGGGCATGGAGGGACAAGTGAGTACACATACACACACACACACACACACACACACACATGCACTCACAGCTATTATGTAAGTATGATATATAAACTCAAACGTATTGGTTCATTATACTGTGTGTGTGTGTGTGTGTATCTGGTGTGTGTGTTTGTTTGTGTATCCGGTGTGTGTGTGTGTGTGTGTGCAGGTGATTCACCGGTGGATGCCTTGCAGTCGTGACCCTCTCACTCGCTCACCCATTGACAAATCCATCCTGCTGGTTCAGGTGGATGATAAACTGGTTCCCATTATAGAGACTGGAGTGACTGAACTGGGAGCAGAAGTGTAAACACACACACACACACAGACTGACCCCTCGTCAGTGAGGCTCTCTGGGTTTTTGTGGCCGGTTGTGTTGGATGTTCAGGTGAAGAGTGAAGGTGATGTCTGCAGGAGAGCTGAGACCGAGTTCCATCACAGTGGCCTTGTAACCTTTAGCTTATCCTCACATGCCATGGTACGATAGGTTTCTGGACTAAACCTTACTCCCTTTATGTCGTGGTTAGAAGTGACCTGTTCCTGACCTTCATCTGTTTTCACCATGAGAGGAGCACTTTATTTCTTCTGGACACTCCATCCTGACTTCTGAGTGTGTCTGATTTATCCAGAGCAGCTAGTGTGTATCTCTTCCTGTAGATCTGCAGCAGTTAGAGTTCTGTTTGGTTCTGATGGAACTGTTCTGCACTGGACTAGAGGTCATAATAAGAACTTGGAATTTCTAGCGCTCCCTCACCTCGGAGTTCCTGCTTGCCTCATTGCCGGGTTAATGGCCGCTCTTAGCATCAGCAGTAAACACAGCAGCACTTCATCCCTTTAATGGTGTATATACACACATCAGCTTCAGATCCATCATACAGACATCTTCACTAAAACACACACACGGAGGTGTCTGAGGTTCTTCTCCACACTCTAGCTCGAACACATTGAAATTCGGAGCTCCGAGTTCCTGCGTCTGAGGTAGAACTCGTACAGATCGTGTGTCTTTATGGTTCTGGAGCACTCAGAGTGACCGTTCTTATTTATTTATTTAGAGCAGCTCTGTAACAGCATTAGGGATGATATTAACATCAGGGAGAAAACGTTCAGATGATCTGAAATTAAATCTCACGTGGTGTCTATCACAGATGGTGTTGACGCTCTGGATGTGTTGATGCACCTCATCCTACTGGACAGACTAAAGTGTGTGTGTGTGTGTGTGTGTGTGTGTGTGTGTGTGTGTGTGTGTGTTGTTGTACAGCGATTTAAAGAAAAAACCCAGAGGAGTATTTTCTGAGATCTGTGTGTGTGTGTGTGTGTGTGTGTGTGTGTGTGTGTGTGTGTGTGTGTACGAGGCCTTGGTCCTGCCCGTGGCTCTGCGTCACTCAGACATGCTGCATGACGGATCACACTGCGTTAAAGCTTCAACTTCTCTTTTCTTTGTGTATATTTGAGTAGTGTTGAAGCTGAGAGCTGGACACTGTCCTGTAAATCACTCAGTGTTTATAATGACCATTATTCACTCGCAGTCTCACTCCTCTTACACACATTCTCTTATAAACCCATTATAACACCATCACACTGCCAACCACACTGTACCAGCTCCAGGAACACTGACGGGACAAACGCTACACACTGCACACCATTACACACCATTACACTGCACACCATTACACACCATTACACTGCACACCATTACACTACACACCATTAGACTGCACACCATTACACACCATTACACTACACACCATTACACTACACACCATTACACTGCACACCATTAAACTGCACACTATTACACTACACTACACACCATTACACACCATTACACTGCACACCATTACACTACACACCATTACACTACACACCATTACACTACACACTCAGCTGGTGCGTTACAGGCAGTGAGATCATTCTGGAGGAAAGATATATCAGATTTATTAATGCCATTTATACAACAATGCAGCATGTAGACATTATTATTATTATTATTATTATTATTATTATTATTTTAAAGACAGACTTTTAGGTGAGAGTGTCACACTCAGAGATGATTATATTTCTGAAAATACTGTAAAGATCACGTGTGTATCAGATAAGCGTTTATTCAAGCTGATATTTTGGGGCTTTTTTTTTTTGCGTATATAAATCTAAGGCCTCCGCGTGTTTACAGAGCATTAAGGACTTTTATTACAGCATTCTAGAGTTTACTGATATGAAGCATTATAAGCAGTTGATTATAAATGTGCTTTATAGAAAGCGTCAGGTTTAGTTTCATTTCTATGCATTTTATCAGGACTTTCTTAAACACCCACACACACACACACACACACACACTTTATAAAAAGAAGACGTCATCGTTTGTTGCATTTGTTTACAGTGAGGTTTAGTTAATCTGCCAATCACTCGGAAGCTAGAGCTCATCACTTGTAGAAACGACGATATTTAAATTCCTTCCTTCAACTCAGTGTTTGAGTTTTTTACGCTTTTTTATACCTGATTCATTCATCGTGATTTATTTTTTTGTAACAGATGAAGAAACGGTTGTAGAGAGTTGCACTGCGGATTCATTTTGTACCGTGTGTTTGATTTACAACAGCGATGCACTACAATCTTCACGCCTTTTATTTATTCCACACGATGTCACTCATCATGCCTTTTTGGGGAAAATGCAATCGAATGTCTGTTTTTTTTCCTGCTTTTCTCTTCAAATGGTTTTTACTGAATAGAATTGTAAATAAAATATGATGAAGATGATGATGATGATGATGATAATATTATAACACGTGAGTGTAAAGAAGGGACTTTGCTCTGAATATTTATTACTGTGCTTCTACATTTTGTTACCTTTTTAATTTACGCGATATAAAATGAGAAGTTATTAAAAGTATAAACTGATTGTGGCTTAAAAACAGAGCTGTGCTTCTGAAGGACTGTTTCCTTGTTTAACTGAAATTCTTTTATAAGATGGAAAAATAAATGCGCTCCAGTCTGATTTTATTTCTCGCTCTCCTCAGTGTTTTTCCTGTGCGACGTGTGTGGAGTTCTGCAGCAGGTGTGATGGTGATGATGGTTAATGAGCTCCAGAAAAGCTGTGGGTTCTCCAGATCTAGATCTACAAGAGAAGCTCTGGAGACTCGGAGTGTAGATGCTGAACCTGCTATAAGAGAACAGAGCAGCCAGAACATTTCTGTCCGTCTGAGTCTCTGCAGCAGCTCATATTAATCTACATTACAGCAGCACAGGCGCTTATCTACACCTCTAATGGAGCCAGACCATGCAGTGTGTGTGTGTGTGTGTGTGTGTGTGTGTGTGTGGGGGGACAGCTGGTGATGAAGCAGAATTTCATATCCTGTATTTTTATCCCTTTGTGGTTTTACTGCTTAATTTGAATGTCTTGTGTCACTGCAGTTTCTCCACATGTGATGATTCATGTGACTTTCTGTCCTGCTGCATGAAACTGTTTATAATTAACAGAGAGAGAGAGAGAGAGAGAGAGAGAGAGAGAGAGAGACAGCTGTGTCCCAAACTCTCAGGTTTGATAGATGTGTAAAATTCCTGCTTCATATCAAGGCCTTTAAGAAACCTTGCTGAGCTGCAGGTAGCAGGTGAGATTAACATTCGACTCCAACATAATAATCATATTTATTTTATATATCTATATTAATAATCATATTTTTGTTTTTTCTCTGTTAATTAAAGCAGCATTACACTTTAATATAGACAGTATTCTGTCTAACAGAACCCCAGGTCCTGATTGGTTTGATCCAGCTCTGGCCCCGCCTCTTACCATCATCTCCTCATCCACAGTACCCTAGCCAGTACTGAAGAACATTAGGGACAGATTCATGATCTTTCTCAGCTGGTGAACTTTATCTCAGAACATCAGAGAGAGTGATGAAGCAGAAAGAAAGCAGTCATGTGGCAGTGATGTGCTGACACAATGCTGTCACATGCAGCTCAGCATCTCACTGCAGGTGCATTGTGGGAAATAACAGGTGTGTTCATTTCTGCAGTACATGAGAGTGTTTCACCTGAAATCAGTACACCACACACACCACACACACTACACTACACACACTGAGAGTAAGGAAACCTGAGAATCTCTCAGTCCCCTGGAAAGGGTTCACAGAGTTAGTGTTACTGCTGACAAACACACCGGAGGAATAAACTGAACACATTTCACCAAGAGAAATTTCTATTTATGTCTTTTTAAGAAACAATTACGTTTATTACAACTGGCTCATTAAAAAATTTATAGAGTATAAAACGAGTCCATCTACCATTTATCTATTCTCTCTAAAGAATCCAGCTTATACATTATAAATCATTTGAAGTAAAAATGATGTTTATAATATTGTATGTAACATATATTTACAGTCAATTGAAAGAGATAAACAGAAGTGTGCTTCAGTTTAATGGCATTAACGTATTTTTATGGATTTTGTGATCTATAATGTGCCACATCTCCACCTATTATTTCATTATCTGTAATCTTTATTACCTTTTTTTTTATTGCGGATTTTAGTTGTTTTGTTCTAAAATATGGGGCGTATACATGCTTTTATGTGTATTATTTATTTAAATTTAACCTATAACATTTTTCTCATGTTATTATCATATTATTGTGTCCGCCGACGCCCGTGTAGTTTTGCGCATGCGCAGTACCAATCGCTCTATCAGGAAGCGAAAAATAAAAGCACATGATTAAACAGTCATATGAGGCAACAAGTCCCACCCACAGGGGAACATATCCTGCGCTCTGATTGGCTGGCGCGACTGTCAGTCATTCCGGTGTTTTAAATACCAGGTCGGTAAACTGTATTTTGGTTATTTGACTACAGCTCGACAGAGGTGAAGGTGAGAGTCTGTGCACTGACGCATTCAGATCGTTATCCTGAATTACTGTTTTGAATAACAATAATGGTGATTTTTAAGTGGTTATTATTCTGAGAGAACGTGTGCATGTTGTGTAGTAAGTGTGTGCGCGTTGCGTTATTCCACAACAACAGCCCAGGCTGCGTGTTTTCCTGACGTAAACTTCCATTACATCTCATTACTGAGGTAAAGAAAATACACCGTCATATTATACACTAGTCGTCTATAATAGTGTAATTACGCGTATTTAACGTGTTTATGTTGAAAGTGTGTGTGTGTGTTTGTGTGTGTACGTGTGTGTGTGTGTGTGTGTGTGTGTTGAGGGTTAGTTCCATGGCTAATTGCTAACTAATTTTTTTGGGAAACAACGCTGACTAATAATCATGCGAGCGTCGAGACTACTACCACCATTACTACCGTTACTAGTATTACTATCAGTAGTTATTCTGCTGTTCACACCAGTGTCATGTTATGTTCTTCATAATGTATAATAAAATCTTCATAATGTAATAATTATAATCAAGGTTAAAAAAAAATGTAAATAAAGTCAATTACACAATGATTGTCACCTTTAATGATTCTAATCTTGTGACACTGATAATGTCCAGTTAGTGCTGTGTGATATTATTACTGTAAATCTATAAAGGAGCTTAGTTTTTAAGTAGTACAGTGTTTCCTGTATGCTCATGCATCCAGTTTGTGTTTATTGATTTGTATAAATTAATATTTTAAATCTTTGTATTGAAAGACCTCTGCATTTATCAGGACATCTACAGACTCCGTGTTAATGACCACAACAAGTGTCTGAGATTAAAACCCACTGTTTCTGCCTCTTCACTGTATTTTATTAGAAATCCGTGTTTATTACTGCGTTATTATCTCAGACTGAGATACTGAGACATGTGTAATGTGTGCGGTGAAATATAACTATGCACAAGGCACGTGACATGCCGAAAAACACCTTGTAAAAATAGTCTTATTTGACCAAAAGGTTTTTTTTCTAGAACATGCCATGGTTTAACCCAGAGTTTTCAGATAAACTGCTGAAATAACGGTCAGCTGTGTGAGTCTGTGAGGGTTTCTGGTTAAACACTGGTAATTAATGTGTAATTTACTAAAACTGAGTTTTCTTGAAAATGATATTCTTTTATTTTTAGTCAGTGTTGTATTCTGGAGAGCAGTAACATTCACATGTGGCTAAAAGTAGTGTTTCTAACTGGACACTGTAGGAGTAAATGTTAAGGGACAGTTGGTCTGTTAAAGTTAATGCTAAAGACTCTCCACATGAGTCACCAAGACGGAGTCATGAGAAATCCCTAGCAGCTGCTGGCAATGACCTACACCACCACCTACACCACTAACACCTACACCACCACTAACACCAACACCACTAACACCAACACCACCAACACCTACACCACCACCACTAACACCACCTACACCACCAACACCTACACCACCACTAACACCACCTACACCACCACTAACACCAACACCACCAACACCTACACCACCACCACTAACACCACCATCACCACTAACACCACCTACACCAACAACATTAACACCACCTACACCACCAACACCTACACCACCACTAACACCACCTACACCACCACTAACACCAACACCACCAACACCTACACCACCACCACTAACACCACCTACACCACCAACACCTACACCACCTACACCACCACTAACACCACCAACACCTACACCACCACCACTAACACCACCTACAACACCTACACCACCACTAACACCACCTACACCACCACTAACACCACCAACACCTACACCACCACCACTAACACCACCATCACCACTAACACCACCTACACCAACAACATTAACACCACCTACACCACCAACACCTACACCACCACTAACACCAACACCTACACCACTAACACCACCACCAACAACAACACCACCTACACCATCACCACCTACACCACCAACACCAACAACATTAACACCACCTACACCACAAAGTTTACCTTGTTAACGTTTTTAATGACATGATGAACTGTAATGATGTCCCCCTCTGTCTCTCTCTCTGTCTCTCTCTTTCTCTCTCTATCAGGGTTGATCGTGATGATGATGATGAAGGTGTTGGTGGTAGTAACGTTGACGCTGGTGTCATTTGCACTTGGTTTTCCGACACAGGAGAAGGGAAAAAACTGGGTTGTCCTTGTAGCTGGATCAAATGGATGGTACAACTACAGACACCAGGTGGGCTTTACTGCGCACACACACACACACACACACACACACACAACTGGATATGAACTATACAAAACAATGTAACTGTTAATATTATAACTATGATTAATTATTGTATATGTATTATGGTATAAAGTCTAATAATGTAGAAAAAACATGTTTTTATTTTCTTATATTGTAGGAAATGCATGAATTAATATATATATATATATATATATATATAATGTGCATTGTAACCACTGAATTGCAGTTATTCTGAATTGTGTGCGTGTGTCTGTGTGTGTGCGCAGGCTGACGTGTGTCACGCGTATCAGATCGTCCGTAAGAACGGGGTTCCAGACGAGCAGATCGTGGTGATGATGTACGATGACCTGGCCCAAAGTGAGGAGTAAGTGACTTTATCATTTTTATTTTTATTAAAACTTCATTTTTTATTTCCTTCTTCATCTGTGGATGTTATCAGAGGAGCTCTGTGCAGCCTGTAAAATCTTTAGTCCAGTGGACGGAGGTCTGTCTAAAATAAAGACCACATGCAGTAGTACTAACATCATGGACGCTTTATAATAGTACAGAATTTTAGATTATATTTCTATTTCTCTCTTTCTGTAAAAGCCACAGTGAGAGGGCAGAGTGAAGTGAGAGGAAGTTCACACTGCTTCTGTTTTATCTCATTAACTAGGATCATCTTCATAACCTACACTGCCTCTGTCATCACACTGTGTGTGTGTGTGTGTGTGTGTGTGTGTGTGTGTACGTTACATGCTCAGAACTTTACACATTAAACTATTATTACACCTTTTATACCCATCTATCAGTTAGGAACATTTTATTATTAATCCCTGTACATGTCAGTGTTGAAGGGAACAGTGTGCTTTATAGGAGAGGAAATGGCACATGTTCCTCTCAGATTTTAAATTAAAGCTGACATTTAGCATTTTAAAAAATGTGCACCATGTTTCCTCTCTGGCTCGTGAGGCCAGTACAGCTGACTAACAGTGAAGGTGTGAGTGCAGACTGGTGAGGTTTTATTATCCAGATAAACTGGGTTTATGCTTATCTCAGTGAAAGTACAGCCTTTGTTTAGTTCCGTGTGTGTGTGTGTGTGTGTGTGAGACAAACGTTGATGTTTAATCAGACACCACTAAAAATTTTCTGAGTGGGTGTGTGTGCTTGTTAGTTACAGGAAGGTTTAGGTTGCTGAGTGAGTGTATTAGATTTTTCTGTTTATTCCTGGCTGTGTGTGTTACAGGAACCCGACTCGAGGAGTGATCATCAACAGGCCCAACGGCTCAGATGTTTATAAAGGAGTGCTGAAAGATTACATCGGTGATGTGAGTAATACACCAAGACTCAAAAATACAGTTTTACATAAACCCGCTGTAAAATGTGTGTGTGTGTCTGTGTCAGGATGTGACCCCTGAGAACTTCCTGGCGGTGCTGAAGGGTGATGCGAGCGGTGTGAAGGGAGGATCAGGAAAAGTGCTGAAGAGGTGAGTATGAAAATAATATTCAGAATGAAGAAATAAACACACATGAATGTTTATGTGGTAAATGTCGTGAATTATCAGACTGTGTTTGTGAAGATCTTGGAGGATTTTTTAGATGCATTAATATGTTAAACTTTATAAAACCTAGTATAACTAGACAACCTATATAACCTATTTAACTAACCCTAACCCTAGATACCCTTCATCTGAGTCTGTAAAAGTCATCACATGAAGCTCAGAAAAACTCTTTAAAAAATCACCAGCCATCATCATTACACCTGGTTCAACAGAATCTGATTTCTGTATAAAAGATTTTTCCTTTACCTAGGAAGATAGAGGAATGTGTAAGATAGAGGAGTGTGTAAGATAGAGGAGTGTGTAAGATAGAGGAGTGTGTAAGATAGAGGAGTGTGTAAGATAGAGGAGTGTGTAAGATGAAGGAGTGTGTAAGATAGAGGAGTGTGTAAGATAGAGGAGTGTGTAAGATAGAGGAGCGTGTAAGATGGAGGAGCGTGTAAGATGGAGGAGCGTGTAAGATGGAGGAGCGTGTAAGATGGAGGAGCGTGTAAGATGGAGGAGTGTGTAAGATGCCTGCCAGAGATCACTGTGGGAAATACAGGATTGGGACACAGCCTGTATTAGTAGCTGATTTAACTGGTTTTATTGTCTTCTCCTTTCAGTGGCCCAGATGATCATGTGTTTGTTTATTTCACTGATCACGGTGCTCCTGGGATCCTAGCCTTCCCCGATAGTGAGGTAAATGACTTTCCTCTTCCTGTTATGAGGTTTTCGAGGTGAAGTTACTGTAAATTTACTCAGAAGTGATTGACATGATTACACTGTGATGCAGATGAGTCTGGACCTGTCACTGTGAGTCATACAGATAAAAAAGTTCCACAGGTCTTCAGAGTTCTCATGAGAACTCTTTGTTTTCATTTACTCAACATTATCTTAAAGACTGTCTGTAAAATATATTTGAAATGTGACATGCTCACAGTGTTTTATAACAAGTCAAGAGGCTTTTATTGTCATTTTGAGCGTATACTGTATATCTGATGCAGAAAGAGTGAAATGAAACACTGAAGCTTACCTAAACACCACAGAGCTAGGGCTAAAGAGTAGAAAGGAAATAAAAGAAAAAAAAGTTATGTTAAGACAGGTTTATGGAGACGGAAAAATACAGACGATGCTAGCGAGTGATGCCAGGTTTTAATTTTACACATTCATTCAAAATAAAATAAACATAATGGTTCAATTATTGTAACACGTCATGACAACAGAAATGTGTGTGTGAGGGACAGATAGATAATCTATTGTTTTTTTAAAGAGATGAATGATCTCTCTCTCTCTCTCTCTCTCTCTCTCTCTCTCTCTCTCTCTCTCTCTCTCTCTCTCTCCCCCTCCCCCGCAGCTCTATGTGAAGGATCTGATGGACACGGTGCAGTACATGCATAAAAACAAGAAGTATAAGAAGGTGTGTATTTTCTCTTCATTGCTCCTCCAGTACAGTGTAACATTAACAGGTTCACATCATTGGTCAGAAGGTGTTGATTAGTTTTCTATAACAGCGGCTCTGACAGTAGTGCAGCTGGACATCACAGATTAAAAATTAATGCACTCGTTATAGATATCATTTTTATAGCAACAGCACAATGTTGATCTGTAAGGAGATGTGTGTGTGTATCAGTCAGAGGTGAAGTTCTCCACATCTTCATGACAGAGGGGTTTATACTTCTTAGTTTTTTTCAGCAACATAAAATGACCAGCTGAGATTTATTTTCTCTTATTAACCTGAAGAGAGAGAATAAAGAGAGACTGATAGAACAGAGGTGACACCAGGAAAAAGTAAAAAACAAATGCAGCATTGTAATTGACAGACTGCTGTATAAGAGGAATAAAACACTTCACTGTGGTCTTAAAGTCCTTATCTGAGTCTTAATTACTCACCTTGTACTCTATTTTTCACACACACACACACAGATGGTGTTTTATATCGAGGCGTGTGAGTCCGGCTCCATGATGAAGCCCCTGCCTGTCGACATCGACGGTGAGTTTCACAAAAAAAATCACACCATAAACAAATAACCAGTTAGAGCGTGTGATAATAAGGAAGTAGATAAACATGGATTATAGCTCCACCTCCACCGCAGAGAATACTAGTTTCTGATTGGCCGGTAGGTGTGGGACACATGTAACTATGACAACAAGGACTGTAAACTCCTGCATTTACACTACACTATTACTACTGTAGAAGTTTAAGGTTAAATATCACACAAATTTGGATCGGGACGTTATTTTCTTACATAACACAACATTACAGTGGCTTAAGGCTATGATGAGGATTATTTTTAATGCACTGATCAATAAAACGATTAATGACATCATCACTAGGATAATGGACTAGGACTAGACTTTGATATCGTATGCGTTTAAGACTTTCAGCTCCGTTACAGTGTTTATTGACGACAACCTTCTGTGAGGATAGACAGTGCTCAGTAATTCAGATGATGGTAATGACTAGTTTATTTGGATCTCTGGGCTTTTTTTGACACATGAAGGTTAGGATTAAGTGTTTTGGGATGTCCTAAAGATTTAAGAGAATAAAACTGATTAAAAAAAACTGATAAGGTAAAAAAGCCTAAACTTTCATTTCCTTACGCTGTACAGTACGTTGTGTGTTGTATTTGAAATGGGATTTTGTGTGTCTCTATGAAAGTGTGTTGAAATTCACTTCCTTTTTTCACACTGAATCACTCGTGTCATATCTGATATTTCCCCTGAGTTTTCCGCTCTCAGCTCCTACACAGCATGTTTCCTCTGTTTCATGCTGATGTGACAGGTTTTTTTTGCAGATGTGTACAGAAAACACACACACACACACACACACAGAATCATCTGATTGTCATATGACTGGCAGTTGAAATATTTTAACTTGCTTCCTGTTGTGTGCTGAGATTAAAGTTCACCTGTCATCAGTACGGTACAGTACAGTGAGTGTTACAGGTTGGTGTGTGTGTGTGGGTGTGAGACATCAGTATAAACCTGCTGTATTAAACATGAGGAAGAAGATGGATAGAGGAGCGACATGCTCCTGTGTTTTGTTGTTAGACAGGTGAAATGACACCTACTGATATCATTGCAAAAAAATGTCATGAGTAAAAAACTAATTGTACAATTAAGATCCCACTCACTCCGTTGGTGAAACTTTTTCTTTTTAGTAAATACCACTCGGAAATAACACTGGGTTTTGTGGTCAGGTGACCATCAAAAATGGCAAAAGTCCATGTCAGGGTGTTTAGATTGAGGGATTGTTGCTCTGCTGATGTTAAACAGATAGGTCATGATGATGATGATGATGATGATGATGATGATGATGATCTTTTGTGCTCCTCAGTCTATGCCACCACGGCGGGCCAACACTCACGAGTCATCTTACGCCTGTTACTATGACGAGGTCAGAGACACGTATCTGGGAGACTGTTACAGTGTGAACTGGATGGAGGACTCGGACTTGGTGAGGAACGTTAAATATAAACATTATAGAAAATGACCCTCGTCACGGTGTTCAGGTGTGAGAGGAAGTGACGTGACACTGGAGTGATGTGGAGAAGAAGTATTTCCAGTTTATTTAACACTTTAAAGGCTTTAGTGGTATCCCGACACGGCTCTGGTTTCTTCCCTCTGAAAAAGTAGCTCCATTTCATAAAGGTCATCAGAGCGTCAAGACAAAACTGTTAGTTCAAATAAACTTGGATGTTTGCTTGACTATGACACTGATTTTTTTAACAAAATATCAAATTAGCAATGATCATTAACATTTTATTCACTGATGCAAGTGTGTGTGTGTTTTTTCTGCAGGAGGATCTGAGTAAAGAGTCACTTGCTAAGCAGTTTAAGATTGTCAAGAGAGAGACCAACACCAGCCACGTCATGCAATATGGAAACAAGGTTACACACACACACACACACACACACAAACGAACTAAACAACCTGGCCTCCTATAATAACTTTGCGTGTGTGGGGTGTGTGTGTGTGTGTGTGTCAGACCATGTCCAGTATGAAGGTGATCGAGTTCCAGGGTAACTCTCTGGGCGGAGCTAAGCCAGCTGAACCTGTGTCGTTGCCCCCGGTTACACGGCACGACGTCACACCCAGCCCTGACGTCTACCTGTCCATCCTGAAGAGGAAGCTGATGAAGACTAATGATATTGCTGTTGCCAAGGGTTACCTGATGGAGATCAATGCCCACCTGAAGGTGACGATGATGGAGGAAGATCTGTGTGTTCTTCAGAGTCTTGTGGAGATGCTATAGTAGTGGGGCAGATGCTATAGTTGTGTGTGTGTGTGTAGGTACGTGAACTGCTGGCCAGCACGGTGCGTAAGGTGGCAGAGCGGGTGGTGAAAACACACCTGGAGGTGCAGCAGGTGGTGGAGCAACATCAGGAGCTCACGCAGTACGAGTGCTACAGAGCCGTGACTACACACTTTAAAACACACTGCTTCAACTGGCACGATCAACAGGTACACACACACACACACACACACACACACACTGCTGTCATATTCTGTATTAGTGTGTAATGTGTGTGTGTGTGTGTGTGTGTTACAGTATGAGTACGCTCTCAGACACCTGTATGTGTTGGTGAATCTGTGTGAGAGAGGACACCAGGCTCAGAGGTAATCACTCTCATCCACCGTTCCTTCATCATTTTTACTCTTTCTGTCCTCTTTCTCTTCATCCTCCTCCTCTCCCCCTCATTCTTTCTATCTTTCTCTCCTCTCCTCCTCAAGATTACCTCTCCTCTTGTCTTTTTCGCTCTCACCCTAGCTCTTCTTTTTCCATCTGTCTGTCTACATTCTCCTAGTCACTTTCTTTTTTTCTCTTCCTTCACCTCTCTCCATCATTCCCATTTCTCTCCTCTTCTTCTCTCTCTCTTTTCCTCTCTTCTCTATAACACTTTAATCTGATAATCAGTGTGTCACTATTACACCACATTAGTTTTATTCACTTCTACGATAATGATTTTTTTTTTAACTTGTGTTAGGATCATGGAAGCCATGGATGATGTGTGCTACTTCCGGCAGTAAACACACACACACACACACACACACACACACACACACACACACTGTTGTGATGGAGGATACGGGAGTCTCGGACGATCCTGTTTTTTGCACAAATCACATCTGAGAGTGGTTTTATTGTTTTTTTTTAATCATCTCTGCAATCACACTAATGTTTTATTGTTTTTGTTCCTCATTGAGCAGTTTGTTTTAAAGAATGTTGCACTGTTTTTAACAAAAAGAAAAGAATTTGAAGATTTATTTTTTGTGTGAATGTTAATTTTAGAATTTTTGCTGCTGAATGACAATACATGATCTGACCACACACACACACACACACACACACACACCCCTAGAGGCTGTAACAGTCACCACACTTTAAACTCCTCCCTGCTAATAGAATATTATACATTAATTAATCTGACTTGATGACTTTATTAAGTGGCCTTGTTTATACCTCTGTGTGTGTGTGTGTGTGTGTGTGTGTGTGTTAAATCTGTTGTCTCTCTACTAACATTGCCGAATATAAGTCCAGACTGATGTTATAATGACCGCATGCTCATTACTCTTCATTATCATCTCAGCTGTGGAGGATGTGCTGCGTGTGAGAGCTGCAGGGATTAACGCAGGAGAAAGAGGGATTATACATTCACTGAAACTCAGAAACCAAAGCAGTCTGATGTCTGACTGGTCTGATTACTGAAATAAATCTGATCTGATCTGAGTTTATTGTGTCCTTCACTGTGGAGAGATTCACATCATCACCTATCCTCTCTTTATTCTGAATGAGATACGAGCTGTTAGAGAATTAAGACAGATTCATTACAGACTTCAGCTCATCATCATCATCATCACCATCCTCGTTCAGTGGCTCGAGAACTTGCTCACAATCTACAGAACAAAGATCCAGAAACCTTCAGACATCTGAACTGAAGAGTGGAGAGATATATTTGCTGAAGAAGAAAAATACAATAATAAATATACACACACGATCACGCTGCACTAGTCTGAGACACAAAAATATTTCCTTTACAACTCTCGGTTCTTTAACCAGTCCTACTGTGTGTCCTTCTAGCTTCTGTATGAACTCCTCAAAGAACCTTTAAGCACATGTATGTGTGATTAAAAACACAAGTACAGTGCTCTCTACTACACTTTCCCACAAAACCTTAAAGCTGCCTCAACAGGAGGGACACAGGTGAGAGAGTGGGTGTGGCCATGATTAATAGATCAGAGTGAGTGTGTGGGTGTGGCCCTAAAACAGATAAACACAGCAGGAAATAGAAGAAAAATGTAAAGAGATAAAGAATGAAGCTGGAGAAAATAAATGATTTTGTTCTCCACTTTAAAAACAGTGAATGTGAAAAGGAGCAAAAACATTGAAGTTTCTCTTCAAATGCAAGAGATTATTAATGACAAGATAATGTACAAATTCTAAAACAAAACCAAAAGAAATCATTCAGAATAAAGTGCAGAGATGACAGAGAGATTTATGAAATTATCATATGAAATAAAATAAATCCATCAGTAAGGATTAAAGAGCTTCACACATTCTCACCTTCATCACTCCCTCTGAGCATTCAAGTCCAGTCAAGAAGCTTTTATTGTCATTCCAGCCACATATAGCTGACGCAGTACACAGTGACATGAGACAAGGTTTCTCCAGGACCCTGGTGCTACATTAACACAACACACTACATCTAATTACAAAACCAACAACACAGAGCTAGCACAGAAGTTTGTTCTAGATACATAAAGTGCAAAGTGTGCAAACAGTGCAAAGACAAGTACACAAAGAACACAAGACAGAAACATGTGCAATGTTGACAGAATGTGATGTGCATTACATATATGTTTATAATTCATAGCAGCGTGACCCTTTGTAGTGTGCAGAATGTGATAGCAGCAGTTTAAAAATAGTGCAAATAATTCATCATTAACAGCAGTTGAGGTAGTGCAAATAGGAGATACATTATATTGAGAGTCCGTTCATACAGGTAGGTGTGTGTGTGTGTGTGTGTGTGTGTGTGTGTGTGTGTGTGTGTGTGTGTGTGAGAGAGAGAGAGCTGGTAGTTCAGTTCTGAGTGTTAAGAAGCCTGATGGCATGAGGGAAGAAACTGTTACACAGTCCGGTTGTGAGGGCCCGAATGCTTCGATACCTCTTTCCAGACGGCAGGAGGATGAAGAGTGTGTGTAAGGGGTGTGTGTGTGTGTGTGTGTGTGTGTGTGTGAGGGGTCGTCCACAATGCTGTTTGCTTTGGGGTATGCAGCGTGTGGTGTACATGTCCGAGGTAGAGGGGAGAGAGACTCCAATGATCTTCTCAACTGTCCTCACTATCCGCTTCAGGGTCTTGCGATCCAAAACAGTGCACTTCCCAAACCAGGCAGTGATGCAGCTGCTCAGGACACTCTCGCTGGGTTTTCCTCAGCCTCCGCAGGAAGTAGAGATGCTGCTGGGCTTTCTTGCTGATGGAGGTGGTGTTGAGTGACGAGGTGAAGTTCTCAGCCAAATGTACACCAAGGAATTTGGTTCTCCTTTATGATCTCCACAGGGGATCCATCGATGATCAGTGGAGAATGGTCACTCTGTGCTCTCCTAAAGTCAACAACCATCTCTTTAGTCTTGTCAATGTTCAGAGACAGGTTGTTGTCTTTACACCAGGCTATTAGCTGTTGCATCTCCTCTCTGTATGCTGACTCGTTGTTCTTGCTGATGAGACCCACCACGGTCGTGTCATCGGCGAACTTGATGATGTGGTTGGAGCTGTGCATTGCAGCACAGTTGTGAGTCAGCAGAGTGAACAGCAGTGGGCTGAGCACACAGCCCTGAGGAGCTCCGGTGTTCAGTGTGGTGGTGCTGGAGATGCAGTCTCCCTGTCAGGAAGTCCAGGATCCAGTTGCAGAGGGAGGTGTTCAGGCACAGCAGGCTCAGTTTCTCAATCAGGTGCTGAGGGATGGTTGTGTTGAATGCTGAATTGAAGTCTATGAACAGCATTTGTATGTATGTGTCCTTATTGTCCAGGTGTGTGAGGGCCAGATGGAGGGTTGTGGTGATGGCAGCATCCGTGGGGCAAACTGCAAGGGGTCCAGTGAGGGTGGTATCTGGGTCTTGATGTGCCTCATGACGAGCCTCTTGAAGCATTTCATCACGATGGGTGTGAGTGCGAGGGGATGATAGTCATTGAGGCAGGAAACCGTAGACTTCTTTGGCACGGGGACGATGGTCGTTGTCTTGAGGCACGTAGGAACAACGGTGCTGCTCAGGAAAATGTTGAAGATGTCAGTGAAGATATCCACTAGCTGTTCTGCACATTCCCTGAGCACTCTGCCAGGAACGTTGTCTGGTCCAGCAGACTTCCGTGGGTTAACTCTGCATAGCGTTCTCTTCACGTCAGCCGTGGAAAGACAGAGCACCTGGTCGTTAGGAGGAGGGA
>JAUCMX010000002.1:344797-354797 GCA_033459395.1 Hemibagrus guttatus | reverse complement strand
AAAGTGTAGGGTTAAAGTGTAGGGTGCAGGGTTAAAGTGTAGGGTGTAGGGTTAAAGTGTAGGGTTAAAGTGTAGGGTGCAGGGTTAAAGTGTAGGGTTAAAGTGTAGGGTGCAGGGTTAAAGTGTAGGGTTAAAGTGTAGGGTGCAGGGTTAAAGTGTAGGTTAAAGTGTAGGGTGCAGGGTTAAAGTGTAGGTTAAAGTGTAGGGTGCAGGGTTAAAGTGAGGGTTAAAGTGTAGGGTGCAGGGTTAAAGTGTAGGGTGTAGGGTTAAAGTGTAGGGTGCAGGGTTAAAGTGTAGGGTTAAAGTGTAGGGTGCAGGGTTAAAGTGTAGGGTTAAAGTGTAGGGTGCAGGGTTAAAGTGTAGGGTTAAAGTGTAGGGTGCAGGGTTAAAGTGTAGGGTTAAAGTGTAGGGTGCAGGGTTAAAGTGTAGGGTGTAGGGTTAAAGTGTAGGACCTACAGACCTACACACACACACACACACATACACACACATACACATATACACACACACACACACTAAAGATCTTTGCTCTGCTTTTGTCACAGGATGTAAAGTCCAGAGTGAGTTTGTGTTTGTTTTTGCTTCATGAGTGAAGTGTCAGATATCAGCGTGAATAAAAAAACCTCCCCCTGAGGAAAAGTGTTTCTTCTGAGGATCATGAAATGTGATCAGTGTTTTCTGCTAAAAGTACAGTGTGTGTGTCTGTGTGTGTCTGTGTGTGTCAGTTTTTAAATCACTTCTTTGGAAATCCTCAGATTTGGGTCAAAGGTGAGAAGGTAATACGATAAAGACCACTATTGCTCAATACAGTGTGTGTGTGTGTGTGAGAGAGAGAGAGAGAGAGAGAGAGAGAGAGAGAGAGAGAACTTAACTAGAGAAAACTCACAATCACACAGGTGTGTCTGATTTCCCTTCAGCACACACAGATAAAGGCAACCAGGAAACACACACACACACACACACACACACACACACACACACACAGAGTAACAGTGTGTAATAAGACTGTAATAATGCTGTTGTTTGCACTTGTTTGTGTTCTATATTAATATTAAAGTTATAAGTAGTGATCTGTAAGTGATAAACTCTCACGCTCTTCATATTAAGACTACTGTATCACTTATCACCTATATATATATATATATACACCTATTATACACTCACAACTCACCACACACAACTCTCAACTCACCACACACAACTCACCACACACAACTCACCACACACAACTCACCACTCACCACACACAACTCACCACAAACAACTCACCACTCACCTCACACAACTCACCACTCTCAACTCACCACACACAACTCACCACACACAACTCACCACTCTCAACTCACTACTCACAACTCACCACTCACCACTCTCAACTCACCACTCTCAACTCACCACTCTCAACTCACCACACACAACTCTCAACTCACCACTCTCAACTCACAACTCTCAACTCACCACACACAACTCACAACTCTCAACTCTCAACTCACCACTCTCAACTCACAACTCACCACTCACCACTCTCAACTCACCACTCTCAACTCACCACTCTCAACTCACCACTCACCACTCTCAACTCACCACTCTCAACTCACCACACACAACTCTCAACTCACCACTCTCAACTCACCACTCTCAACTCACCACTCACAACTCACCACTCTCAACTCACCACTCTCAACTCACCACTCACAACTCACCACTCTCAACTCACCACTCTCAACTCACCACTCTCAACTCACAACTCTCAACTCACAACTCTCCACACACAACTCACCACTCACCACTCTCAACTCACCACTCTCAACTCACCACTCTCAACTCACCACACACAACTCACCACTCTCAACTCACCACTCTCAAATCACCACTCTCAACTCACCATTCACAACTCACCACTCACAACTCTCAACTCACCACTCTCAACTCACCACTCACAACTCACCACTCTCAACTCACCACTCACCACACACAACTCTCAACTCACCACTCTCAACTCACCACTCACAACTCACCACTCTCAACTCACCACTCTCAACTCACCACTCTCAACTCACCACTCTCAACTCACCACTCACCACTCTCAACTCACCACTCTCAACTCACCACTCACCACACACAACTCACAACTCACCACTCTCAACTCACCACTCTCAATTCACAACTCACCACTCACCACTCTCAACTCACCACTCTCAACTCACCACTCTGAACTCACAACTCACCACTCACAACTCTGAACTCACCACTCTCAACTCACCACTCTCAACTCACCACTCTCAACTCACCACTCTCAACTCATCACTCTCAACTCACCACTCACAACTCACCACTCTCAACTCACCATTCTCAACTCACCACTCTCAACTCACCACTCACAACTCACCACTCTCAACTCACCACTCTCAACTCACAACTCTCAACTCACCACACACAACTCACCACTCTCAACTCACCACTCTCAACTCACCACTCTCAACTCACCACTCTCAACTCACCACTCACAACTCACCACTCTCAACTCACCACTCTCAACTCACCACCCAATCACAACTCACCACTCTCAACTCACCACATCACCACTCTCAACTCACCACTCACAACTCACCACTCACAACTCACCACTCTCAACTCACCACACACTCTCAACTCACCACCACCTCACACAACTCACCACTCTCAACTCACCACTCACAACTCACCACTCCAACTCACAACTCACCACTCTCAACTCACCACTCACAACTCACCACTCTCAACTCACCAACTCTCAACTCACCACTCACAACTCACCACTCTCAACTCAACTCTCAACTCACCACACCACAACTCACCACTCTCAACTCACCACTCACCACTCTCAACTCACCACTCTCAACTCACCACTCACAACTCACCACTCTCAACTCGCAACTCTCAACTCACTCTCAACTACACTCTCAACTCACCACTCTCAACTCACCACTCACAACTCTCAACTCACCACCACAACTCACCACTCTCAACTCACCACTCACCACTCACAACTCGCCACTCTCAACTCACCACTCTCAACTCACCACTCTCAACTCACCACTCTCAACTCACAATCTCAACTCACCACACACAACTCACCACTCACAACTCTCAACTCACCACTCTCAACTCACCACTCTCAACTCACCACTCTCAACTCACCACTCTCAACTCACCACTCTCAACTCACCACTCTCAACTCACCACACACAACTCACCACTCACAACTCTCAACTCACCACTCTCAACTCACCACTCACAACTCACCACTCTCAACTCACCACTCTCAACTCACCACTCACACACTCTCAACTCACCACTCTCAACTCACCACCCCATCTCAACTCACCACCCAACTCTCAACTCACCACATCTCAACTCACCACACACAACTCACCACTCACTCTCAACTCACCACTCTCAACTCACCACCTCAACTCACCACTCACCACTCTCAACTCACCACTCTCACTCACCACTCACAACTCTCAACTCACCACTCTCAACTCACCACTCTCAACTCACAACTCACCACACACAACTCACTACTCCAACTCACCACTCACAACTCACCACTCACTCACACAACTCACCACTCTCAACTCACAACTCACCACTCTCAACTCCCACCACATACCCCACAACTCACCACTCCAACTCACCACTCTCAACTCACCACTCACCTCACACAACTCACCACCACTCACAACTCTCAACTCACCACTCTCAACTCACCACTCTCAACTCACAACTCACCACTCTCAACTCACCACTCTAACTCACCACTCACAACTCACCACTAACACAACTCACCACTCTCAACTCACACAACTCACCACTCTCAACTCACAACTCACCACTCTCAACTCACCACACATCTCAACTCACCACCACACAACTCACCAACTCATCAACTCACCACTCTCAACTCACCACTCTCAACTCACCACTCTCAACTCACCACACACAACTCACCACTCCAACTCACCACTCACAACTCTCAACTCCCACTCTCAACTCACCAACTCACCCACAACTCACCACTCACCTCCAACTCACCACTCTCAACTCACCACAACTACAACTCACCACTCACAACTCACCACCACAACTCCCAAACCCCAAATCACACACTCACCAAATCACCACTCCAACTCACACAAATCACCACCACAACTCACCACTACTCAACCACAAATCCAACCACCACCCAACTCACCACTCTCAACTCACCACACACAACTCACCACTCTCAACTCACCACCACCACTCTCAACTCACCACTCCAACTCACCACTCACCACTCACAACTCACCACTCACAACTCACCACATCACAACTCACCACTCTCACACCACTCCAACTCACCACTCTCAACTCACCACTCTCAACTCACCACACACAACTCCAACTCACCACTCTCAACTCACCACTCCAACTACACCAAATCACCACTCTCAACTCACACTCTCAACTCACCAACTCACCACTCACAACTCACCACTCACAACTCACCACTCCAACTCACCACTCACAACTCACCACCACAACTCACACTCACCTCACAACTCACCACCCAACTCACCACACTCACACTCACCACTCACAACTCACCACTCTCAACTCACCACTCCACTCACCACTCACAACTCACCACTCTCAACTCACAACTCACCACTCACAACTCACCACTCTCAACTCACCACTCACAACTCACCACTCTCAACTCACCACTCATCAACTCACCACACACAACTCACCACTCAACAACTCACCACTCACAACTCACCACTCACAACTCACCACTCACAACTCACCACACACAATTCACCACACACCACTCACCACACACCACACACATCTCAACTCACCACTCACAACTCACCACACACAACTCACCACACACAACTCACCACCACCAACTCACAACTCACCACTCACAACTCACCACTCACAACTCACCACACACAACTCACCACACACAACTCACAACTCACCACTCACAACTCCAAACCCCCACCACAACTCACCACACACAACTCACCACACACAACTCACACTCACACTCACACTCACCACTCCAACTCACCACTCACAACTCACCACTCTCAACTCACCACCACAACTCACCACTCACAACTCACCACCACACTCACCAACTCACAACTCACCACTCACAACTCACCACCAAACTCACCACCACAACTCACCACTCACCACCAACTCACCACTCACAACTCACCACTCACATCTCACAACTCACCATCTCAACTCACCACTCTCAACTCACCACTCACCACTCACAACTCACCACCTCAACTCACACTCACACTCCAACTCACCACTCCAACTCACCACCTCAACTCACCACTCTCAACTCACCACCACTCACCACTCTCAACTCCCCTCAACTCAACTATCACCACTCACCACTCACACCACCACCACAACTCACACTCACCACTCCAACTCACCACCCAACTCACCACACACTCACACACCACACTCAACTCACACTCACCACTCCAACTCACCACACACAACTCACCACTCACAATCACACTTCACTCACACACTCACAACTCACCACCACCACTCACCACTCACACTCACAACTCACCACTCACAACTCACAACTCACCACCACACTCACCACTCACAACTCACCACCACAACTCCCCCACACTCACCAACACACACACTCACACCACCACTCACAACTCACCACACCAACTACACACAACTCACACAACACCACCACCACAACTCACCACTCACAACTCACCACTCACAACTCACCACTCACCACACACAACTCACCACCCACTCACAACTCACCACTCACAACTACACACCACTCACCAACATCACAACTACACCACTCACCACTCACAACTCACCATCAATCACACTTCAACTCACCACTCCAACTCACCACTCACTCAATCACAACTCACCACTCACAACTCACCACTCACAGCTCTTACACACTTTCCTTCTTCATAGTATTTATTTATTTGTTTGTTTGTTATGTATTGTTCATTATTGTTGTATTTACATTTTTAACAACTTTTTTATTTATAGATTTTTATTGATTTAAAAGGAAGGAAATGTAAGTCATTTAAATAAGTAGAACACACACACACATTCTGACATCACTTCCTGTCTGTGAGCATATATGTGTGTGTGTTTGTGTGAGTGTGAATGTGTGAATGTGTGTGTGTGTGTTTTCATCTCCTTCAGATAAAGCCATGAGACTCACTGGAGACATTCTAATCTGTGTGTGTGTGTGTGTGTGTGTGTGTCTGTGTGTGTGTGTGTGTGTCCATGCAGTGAGATTTACACATCAACAGCAGTAATTTGAAAATGTGGTGTTTAAGTTGCTACAATTATCAGCAGAGCAACACTGTAATTTAGCCACAGCTAAGCTGAGGTGCGTGTGTGTGTGTCTGTGTGTGTGTGTGTGTGTGTGTGTGTGTGTGTGTGTGTGCTGCACACGTACAAAAATTAGTATTTATTAGCTCACTACACACATGCTAGGTAATTAGCAGTTAGCATGTGACCCAGCAGGAAGTGATGATGATTACAGACCCAGAGCCCCTGCTGCTTCCAGAAGGTTTCCTGAAGGTCAGGTCAGTAACCCCGCGCTCTGGGGATTGGGATGGAGCCCAGGTTCTGTGTGCTGAATGGTCTGCTTGTTTTGGTTGGTTTCCATGGTGATGGAGTGAATCAGCATGGTGTAATCTGATTGGTCAGTGGAGGAAGAGGAAGAGTTCTCCTTCCATGTTTTTTTTATTTTATTTTTGTTTTTTAGCTTTTTTTTTTTTTTAGCCTCAGATATTTTTTGCCCCCTTATCACCTGTGCTGTGGTTAAGAACCTGACTTGATAAAAAAGGTTTTAATTAAAAAATTATTTAGTATACATTCATCTTCTCTGAGATGCTAACTGATGCTAGCTGTTTCACTATTAACTGGGTGCTGTGTTGAAAAAAAGCATATAATTCACCACATGTAGTGTTTATTTAGGTGAGTGGATTGCTAACTGATGCTAACTAGTCCATAAAGCTTTGTTACATTTCATTAAGAGGCTAACTGAGGCTAACTAGCGTCATTTCACTGGAACATTAATCCAGTTCAGTGGGATGCTAGCTGAAGCTAACTGGTGCTAATTTCATTCTTTTTTTTGTCACCGTGTTTTTTTCAAACCCTCACCTCATGTCTGTAATGCTTTCAGTTAGCATCAGTTAGCATCTTAGCCTGAACGGAATAAAATGAACACCCGCAGTCTCACCAGCGTGAAATGACGAGTCAGCTAAAATGTAAATTCCAGCCATCGTTAGTGAGTGTAGCGAGGCAGTTAGCCACGAGGTGTGAGTGGATGCTGGACAGTGTGAGAGAGCATGAGATTTTGGTGATTTTGGTGTTAATAAAGGACTCAATAATGAGCTGAAGAGCAGGAGAGAGAGCGTGTTGCTATCAGACTCGTTCCTCAGCTCATCACTCACTTTCACTCCAAACCTTCTGAGCTTCAGGTCTGATTGTTTTCAGCTGCTCTGTGATAGCTAGCATGCTAGCTAATTTAGCTTGTATATTTTTTTACTGGAAGTTTCCGGGAATCGAAGGCGTAACCCACAATACAACATTGTTTGACTTTTTGTTGCCTAACATTGTTAGTGTGTGTACTGGTTTAGACCTACTTTCTTCTAGACACAAACACACACACACACACACACACACACACACATTCAGGAAATGCAGTTTTTTACACTGAGGTGATATCACTGACTGAAGGTACATAATGAACTCTGTGTGTGTGTGTGTGTGTGTGTGTGTGTGTGTGTATGTGTGTTAAGAGCTCTTTAATCTTGCTCAAGCTTGGTACCTTTCCACACCCTTTTCCCAAACAATACTCTCTCTCTCTCTACTTTCTTTCTGTCTCTCTCTCCCTCCCTTCCTCCCTCCCTCTCTCTCTCTCTCTCCCTCCCTTCCTCCCTCCCTCTCTCTCTCTCTCTCCCTCCCTCTCTTTCTCTCTCTCTCTCTCTCTCTCTTTCTCTTTCTTTCTCTCTTTCTCTTTCTTTCTCTCTTCTATCTTGCTGTCTCTCTCTCTCTCCACTTGAGAGAAAGCTTGAGAATGTGTCAGGGCATGCTAATGTCTGTTTATTAAGTGTGTGTGTGTGTGGAGTAAAGGGTGGAGTGTGTGACTGTGTGATTAGGAATGAAGGGAGAGGCTCCGTGCAGCTGCATGTTCTAAATCTCATTCTGTGTTAAATGGTACAGTAGACCCTTCACTGGTATCCACGGCACTTCTGCTGATATGTTCCTCACACACACACACACACACACACACACACACACACACAGTTTGGTTTGCGGTTTGGGACACAGCCTCAGGGAGCAGCCGTCTCTCGTGCTAACTGTGAAAGCTTTGTTGTGGCTGTTGATCACTTGAGTAGTCAGCAAACCTCTCGCTACAGTACACGTTCCTGTGAATGAACGGTCGCTATGGAAACGATAAGGTCAGAGCTGCTGCTAGAGAGAATTAATCAATTCCTTCTGACCAATCAGAGTCCAGAACTCAGCAGCTCTGCGGTGTGTCTCATTATGAACACTCAGATGTACAGACTAATTGTAACTAATTGTTCATTTTCCTGCAGCAGGTGGCGTGATGTCCAGTGGCCGAGAGTCAGTGGGTGACTTGATTCCCCAGGACGTGCTGGAGGTTTTTGCCCAGGAGCGACAGAGTAGGCGGGGCAAAAGATCCCGGAGGAGGAACACCATTGGCCGAGCATTCAGCTGGTTAAAGGCCCGGCGCAGAAAAACTCTCCGTCAGAACAGAGACATAAACATCGACCTGCTCTCACCTGGATTACATGTGCCCATCCCACTGCCTTCAACCAGCACAGGTAAAACATTAGCATTTGCACTTAGCACCAGCATGGAACATAGCAAACACGAATAAACCGCATCACCTGGAATGAATTCAGTGAGCCACTCTCACACCTGTGCTAATGCAGTGAAAGCCACAAAACCTCTGCGTATGACTGCAGGTAAACCCCACACCTGTGCTTAATGTACATTAACTAACATTTCTAGACGAACCTCAAGTAACACACAAGTAACAAACAAATCACCACACGTGTCTGTTCAAATACCTCTCACTCCACCCAAGGGCGCACATACCTTTGCTTTCACCCAGCACAGGTAACGCCCATCCACGTACATCTAATTAATGCACACCTGACACACATTCGGCTAATTATATTTTTAATAGTAGCTATTAGCATTCTGATGGGATTCAGCTTCACTTGCTCTTTCGTGTAAAAATGATCAACCAAATTACTAAACACGATAATGTTACCTGTGTCATGTGTTAGGAGGTGGAGTATATCTGTATTAGGTGTGTGGAGGCGGGGTTTACCTGTGTTAGGTACATGGAGGTGGAGTTTACCTGTGTTAGTTGTGAAGAGGCGGAGTTTACCTGTGTTAGGTATGTGGAGGCGGAGTTTACCTGTGTTAGTTGTGAGGAGGCAGAGTTTATCTGTGTTAGGTATGTGGAGGCGGAGTTTACTTGTGTTAGTTGTGAGGAGGCGGAGTTTACCTGTGTTAGGTATATGGAGGTGGAGTTTACCTGTGTTAGTTGTGAGGAGGCAGAGTTTACCTGTGTTAGGTATGTGGAGGCGGAGTTTACCTGTGTTAGTTGTGAGGAGGCAGAGTTTATCTGTGTTAGGTATGTGGAGGCGGAGTTTGACCCTGTTAGGTAACACTTCGGAGTCCCGTGCTCCCTCTTGGCAGGATCTTATTGGACAGATGTTGCTCGTGCAGGTGTGCTGAGGTGATTTAATGGCTGCAGGTATGTATACACTGTGTAATGAGTTAATATCAGGCTGCTGAGTGACACCTGATGCAGAGTGTGAATGTAGATGCTGTGAGGTCTCTGTAGCGCCCCCTAGGGAACACTGCTGCCCTGGGGTGGGAACTTGCC
>JAUCMX010000002.1:312297-337297 GCA_033459395.1 Hemibagrus guttatus | reverse complement strand
TAGTGTAGTGTATCTGTGTGTAGTGTAGTGTATCTGTGTGTAGTGTATTGTAGTGTATCTGTGTGTAGTGTAGTGTATCTGTGTGTAGTGTATCAGCATGTAGTGTATCAGCATGTAGTGTATCTGTGTGTAGTGTATTAGTGTGTAGTGTAGTGTATTAGTGTGTAGTGTATCAGCTTGTAGTGTATTAGTGTGTAGTGTATTAGTGTGTAGTGTAGTGTATCAGTGTGTAGTGTATCAGTGTGTAGTGTATCAGCGTGTAGTGTATTAGTGTGTAGTGTATTAGTGTGTAGTGTAGTGTATCAGTGTGTAGTGTAGTGTATCAGTGTGTAGTGTATCAGCGTGTAGTGTATTAGTGTGTAGTGTATCAGTGTGTAGTGTATCAGCGTGTAGTGTATTAGTGTGTAGTGTATTAGTGTGTAGTGTATTAGTGTGTAGTGTAGTGTAGTGTATCAGTGTGTAGTGTATCAGCGTGTAGTGTATCAGCGTGTAGTGTATTAGTGTGTAGTGTAGTATATTAGTGTGTAGTGTACTGTATCAGTGTGTAGTGTAGCGTATCAACGTGTAGTGTATCAGCGTGTAGTGTATCAGCATGTAGTGTATCAGTGTGTAGTGTAGTGTATCAGCGTGTAGTGTATTAGTGTGTAGTGTATCAGCGTGTAGTGTATCAGCGTGTAGTGTATCAGTGTGTAGTGTATCAGTGTGTAGTGTATCAGTGTGTAGTGTATTAGTGTGTAGTGTATCAGCTTGTAGTGTATTAGTGTGTAGTGTATTAGTGTGTAGTGTAGTGTATCAGTGTGTAGTGTATCAGTGTGTAGTGTATCAGCGTGTAGTGTATTAGTGTGTAGTGTATCAGTGTGTAGTGTAGTGTATCAGTGTGTAGTGTAGTGTATCAGTGTGTAGTGTATCAGTGTGTAGTGTAGTGTATCAGTGTGTAGTGTATTAGTGTCGTGTATTAGTGTGTAGTGTAGTGTATTAGTGTGTAGTGTAGTGTATCAGTGTGTAGTGTATCAGTGTGTAGTGTAGTGTATCAGTGTGTAGTGTATTAGTGTGTAGTGTATTAGTGTGTAGTGTAGTGTATCAGTGTGTAGTATATTAGTGTGTAGTGTAGTGTATCAGTGTGTAGTGTATCAGTGTGTAGTGTATTAGTGTGTAGTGTAGTGCATCAGTGTGTAGTGTAGTGTATTAGTGTGTAGTGTATTACTGTGTAGTGTATCAGTGTGTAGTGTAGTGTATCTGTGTGTAGTGTATCAGTGTGTAGTGTAGTGCATTAGTGTGTAGTGTAGTGTATCAGTGTGTAGTGTATTAGTGTGTAGTGTAGTGTATCAGTGTGTAGTGTATTAGTGTGTAGTGTAGTGCATCAGTGTGCAGTGCATCAGTGTGTAATGTAGTGCATCAGTGTGTAGTGTATTAGTGTGTAGTGTATTAGTGTGTAGTGTATCAGTGTGTAGTGCATCAGCGTGTAGTGTATTAGTGTGTAGTGTAGTATATCAGTGTGTAGTGTACTGTATCAGTGTGTAGTGTAGTGTATCAGTGTGTAGTGTAGTGTATCAACGTGTAGTGTATCAGCGTATAGTGTATCAGCATGTAGTGTATCAGTGTGTAGTGTAGTGTATCAGCGTGTAGTGTATTAGTGTGTAGTGTATCAGCTTGTAGTGTATCAGTGTGTAGTGTATCAGTGTGTAGTGTATCAGTGTGTAGTGTATCAGCGTGTAGTGTATTAGTGTGTAGTGTATCAGTGTGTAGTGTAGTGTATCAGTGTGTAGTGTAGTGTATCAGTGTGTAGTGTATCAGCATGTAGTGTATTAGTGTGTAGTTTATCAGTGTGTAGTGTAGTGTATCAGTGTGTAGTGTATTAGTGTGTAGTGTATTAGTGTGTAGTGTAGTGTATTAGTGTGTAGTGTAGTGTATCAGTGTGTAGTGTATTAGTGTGTAGTGTATCAGTGTGTAGTGTAGTGTATCAGTGTGTAGTGTATTAGTGTGTAGTGTATTAGTGTGTAGTGTAGTGTATCAGTGTGTAGTATATTAGTGTGTAGTGTAGTGTATCAGTGTGTAGTGTATCAGTGTGTAGTGTATTAGTGTGTAGTGTATTAGTGTGTAGTGTATTAGTGTGTAGTGTAGTGTATTAGTGTGTAGTGTATTACTGTGTAGTGTATCAGTGTGTAGTGTATCTGTGTGTAGTGTATCAGTGTGTAGTGTAGTGCATTAGTGTGTAGTGTAGTGTATCAGTGTGTAGTGTATTAGTGTGTAGTGTAGTGTATCAGTGTGTAGTGTATTAGTGTGTAGTGTATTAGTGTGTAGTGTAGTGTATCAGTGTGTAGTGTATTAGTGTGTAGTGTATTAGTGTGTAGTGTAGTGTATCAGTGTGTAGTGTATCAGCGTGTAGTGTATTAGTGTGTAGTGTAGTATATTAGTGTGTAGTGTACTGTATCAGTGTGTAGTGTAGTGTATCAGAGTGTAGTGTATCAGTGTGTAGTGTATCAGCGTGTAGTGTATTAGTGTGTAGTGTATCAGTGTGTAGTGTAGTGTATCAGTGTGTAGTGTATTAGTGTGTAGTGTATTAGTGTGTAGTGTAGTGTATTAGTGTGTAGTGTAGTGTATCAGTGTGTAGTGTATTAGTGTGTAATATATCAGTGTGTAGTGTAGTGTATCAGTGTGTAGTGTATTAGTGTGTAGTGTAGTGTATCAGTGTGTAGTATATTAGTGTGTAGTGTAGTGTATCAGTGTGTAGTGTATTAGTGTGTAGTGTAGTGCATCAGTGTGTATTGTAGTGTATTAGTGTGTAGTGTATTACTGTGTAGTGTATCAGTGTGTAGTGTATCAGCGTGTAGTGTATTAGTGTGTAGTGTATCAGTGTGTAGTGTAGTGTATCAGTGTGTAGTGTATTAGTGTGTAGTGTATTAGTGTGTAGTGTAGTGTATTAGTGTGTAGTGTAGTGTATCAGTGTGTAGTGTATTAGTGTGTAATATATCAGTGTGTAGTGTAGTGTATCAGTGTGTAGTGTATTAGTGTGTAGTGTAGTGTATCAGTGTGTAGTATATTAGTGTGTAGTGTAGTGTATCAGTGTGTAGTGTATTAGTGTGTAGTGTAGTGCATCAGTGTGTATTGTAGTGTATTAGTGTGTAGTGTATTACTGTGTAGTGTATCAGTGTGTAGTGTAGTGTATCTGTGTGTAGTGTATCAGTGTGTAGTGTAGTGCATTAGTGTGTAGTGTAGTGTAGTGTATCAGTGTGTAGTGTATTAGTGTGTAGTGTAGTGTATCAGTGTGTAGTGTATTAGTGTGTAGTGTAGTGCATCAGTGTGCAGTGCATCAGTGTGTAATGTAGTGCATCAGTGTGTAGTGTAGTGTATCAGTGTGTAGTGTATCAGTGTGTAGTGTATTAGTGTGTAGTGTAGTGCATCAGTGTGTAGTGCATCAGTGTGTAGTGTAGTGCATCAGTGTGTAGTGTAGTGTATCAGTGTGTAATGTATCAGTGTGTAGTGTATTAGTGTGTAGTGTATTAGTGTATACTGTAGTGCATTCAGTGTGTAGTGTATCAGTGTGTAGTGTATTAGTGTGTAGTGTAGTGTATTAGAGTGTAGTGTATCAGTGTGTAGTGTATCAGTGTGTAGTGTAGTGTATCAGTGTGTAGTGTATTAGTGTGTAGTGTATCAGTGTGTAGTGTATTAGTGTGTAGGTGTATCAGTGTGTAGTGTAGTGCATTAGTGTGTAGTGTATTAGTGTGTAGTGTATTAGTGTGTAGTGTATCAGTGTGTAGTGTATCAGTGTGTAGTGTATTAGTGTGTAGTGTATCAGTGTGTAGTGTAGTGCATTAGTGTGTAGTGTATTAGTGTGTAGTGTATCTGTGTATAGTGTAGAGTATCAGTGTGTAGTGTATTAGTGTGTAGTGTAGTGTATCAGTTTGTAGTGTATCAGTGTATAGTGTAGAGTATCAGTGTGTAGTGTATTAGTATGTAGTGTATTAGTGTGTAGTGTATTAGTGTGTATTAGTGTGTAGTGTAGTGTATTAGTGTGTAGTGTAGTGTATTAGTGTGTAGTGTTATGTGTGTATTAGTGTGTAGTGTAGTGTGTAGTGTAGTGTATTGTGTGTATTAGTGTGTAGTGTAGTGTATCAGTGTGTAGTGTATTAGTGTGTAGTGTATTAGTGTGTAGTGTAGTGTATCAGTGTGTAGTGTATCAGGTGTAGTGTATTAGTGTGTGTAGTTTAGTGTGTATGTAGTGTGTAGTGTGTAGTGTATTAGTGTGTAGTGTATCAGTGTGTAGTGTAGTGTATCAGTGTGTAGTGTATTAGTGTATAATGTAGTGCATCAGTGTGTAGTGTATTAGTGTGTAGTGTATCAGTGTGTAGTGTAGTGTATCACTGTGTAGTGTATTAGTGTGTGTGTATAGTTTGTAGTGTATCACTGTGTAGTGTATGAGTATCAGTGTGTAGTGTATTAGTGTGTATTAGTGTGTAGTGTATTAGTTGTAGTGTAGTGTATCAGTGTGTAGTGTATTAGTGTGTAGTGTAGCGTATTAGTGTGTAGTGTATTAGTGGTAGTGTAGTGTATCAGTGTGTAGTGTATTAGTGTGTAGTGTAGTGTGTAGTGTAGTGTATTAGTGTGTAGTGTATAGTGTATACTGTAGTGATCAGTGTGTAGTGTATTAGTGTGTAGTGTATCAGTGTGTAGTGTAGTATTAGTGTGTAGTGTAGTGTATTAGTGTGTAGTGTAGTGTATCAGTGTGTAGTGTATTAGTGTGTAGTGTAGTGTATCAGTGTGTAGTGTATTAGTGTGTAGTGTATTATCAGTGTGTAGTGTATTAGTATGTAGTGTATTAGTGTGTAGTGTATCAGTCGTGTATTGTTGTGTATTAGTGTGTAGTGTAGTGTATAGTGTGTAGTTTAGTGTAGTGTATTAGTTGTAGTGTAGTGTATCAGTGTGTAGTGTATCAGTGTGTAGTGTATAGTGTGTAGTGTAGTGTGTAGTGTAGTGTATCAGTGTGTAGTGTATTAGTGTGTAGTGTAGTGTATCAGTGTGTAGTTTAGTGTATTAGTGTGTAGTGTAGTGTTTAGTGTGTAGTGTATCAGTGTGTAGTGTATTAGTGTGTAGTGTATCACTGTATAGTGTTAGTGATTAGTGTGTAGTGTATCAGTGTGTAGTGTATTAGTGTGTAGTGTATTAGTGTGTAGTGTAGTGTATCAGTGTGTAGTGTAGAGTATCAGTGTGTAGTGTATCAGTGTGTAGTGTAGTGTATCAGTTTGTAGTGTAGAGTATCAGTGTGTAGTGTATTAGTGTGTAGTGTAGCGTATCACTGTGTAGTGTATCAGTGTGTAGTGTATTAGTGTGTAGTGTAGTGTATTAGTGTGTAGTGTATCAGTTTGTAGTGTATTAGTGTGTAGTGTATCACTGTGTAGCGTATTAGTGTGTAGTGTAGAGTATCAGTGTGTAGTTTATTAGTGTGTAGTGTATTACTGTGTATTGTTGTGTATTAGTGTGTAGTGTAGTGTATTAGTGTGTAGTGTATTAGTGTGTAGTTTAGTGTATTAGTGTGTAGTGTATTAGTTTAGTGTATTAATGTGTAGTTTAGTGTATTAGTGTGTAGTGTATTAGTGTGTAGTGTAATGTATTAGTGTGTAGTTTAGTGTATTCGTGTGTAGTTTAGTGCATCAGTGTTTAGTGTAGTGTATTATTGTGTAGTGTATCACTATGTAATGTATTAATGTGTAGTGTAGTGTATCAGTGTGTAGTTTATTAGTGTGTAGTGTAGTGTATTAGTGTGTAGTGTAGTGTATCACTGTGTAATGTATCAGTGTATAGTGTAGAGTATCAGTGTGTAGTGTATTAGTGTGTAGTGTAGTATATTAGTGTGTAGTGTATCAGTGTGTAGTTTATTAGTGTGTAGTGTATTACAGTGTATTGTTGTGTATTAGTGTGTAGTGTAGTGTATTAGTGTGTAGTTTAGTGTTTTAGTGTATTGTGTGTAGTGTACTAGTGTGTAGTGTAGTGTGTAGTTTAGTGTATTAATGTGTAGTTTAGTGTATTAGTGTGTAGTGTAGTGTATCAGTGTGTAGTTTAGTGTATTCGTGTGTAGTTTAGTGTATCAGTGTGTAGTGTATTAGTATGTAGTGTATTAGTGTGTAGTGTAGTGTATTAGTGTGTAGTGTTGTGTTTTTGTGTTTTATTGTTCCACACTTGATCACTGACTCTGAACTATTTCCTGCTCTAGTCGTATGAACACTGCAGGTCTGTGCACGTCTAAATAGCTCTCCTTCTCCTGGATCAGTTTCCAATGAAGCTGTTCCTTAAAGAGAGAGAGAGAGAGAGAGAGAGAGAGAGAGACTGACTGTGTGTGTGTGTGTGTGTGTGTGTGTGTATGTGTGTGTGCCTTCATGACCCATCAGACATAACACTCTCAGAGTCACACGCGCACAGACACACACACACACTCACACACACACACACACACACACACTGTGACTGATGTCAGTAATTATGATGATGTTAGTAATTTTCAATAAAGTTGTCTGACTGTCTGACCTCGGGTGATGACATCATTCACCATGACATCACTGACCATGACATCAGACACAGAGCAACTAATCCAGAGGCTGATCTCTTGAGAGTGGTACATAAATACCAACTGCATTTTTTAGGGCTAGAACAGTCAGCGAACACACACACACACACACATCCACACACACACACACACACACACAGAAAAGATCTCAGACTCTACACTGGCTGATTTCTGTGTAGTTTACAGAGTTTGTTTCACACAATTTAATTTCACAGCTTTTCATTTACTTTGCACTCCTCTTTATCTCTGCATCAGAAAACACCTGCAGCCTGAAGGGAGAGAGGGCGAGTCAGGACAGAGCCAGGCTGTGCAGTGTGTGTGTCCATGCTCACGTGTAGGAGAGTGAGACAGCGAGAGAAAGACACAGGGAACAAAACAGAGAGGGAAAGACGGGGGTGGGGGGGAATGGGGAGAGCAGAGTTGGGAGTTTTAATGTTCTCAACAAGTACACGAGGCGATGATGATGAGGATGATGATGATGATGATTTTTTTGTTGTTGAATACTGTAACGGCATCAACTACAAGTTCAACAACTAAGTTGATTTATTTATGATAGACATCTAACAGACAAGCAACAGACTACTCAGATTAAACTGGTTTCAGTATCGTTAATACCCAATAGGTGTGATTTTATCATTTATCATTTTTTAAATAACTGTAAATGAAGCTCACGTTTCAGAGAGCAGATGTAAATTTTAGAAATAATCATTACAAAAATCACTATTGGCTCCTGTAAATAAATCTGATCACTTGTCCACTGCATTTAATATTCCAGTGATTTCCTTATGAGATGGCTGAAACATTGTGGAGGTTTGAGATGCTCAGGATGAGGATTATACTGGGATTTAATCCTAAAGTTCAACTTCTAATGTGGTGAAATAGTTTAAACTCCTTCAGCTGCTGAGTCACTTCCTGTTCATTAAGAACCGTGTACAAAATGAACAACACAAATCCTCTGACAGTGTGAAGCAGATTAATCTTTCAAACATATTTTACGCTCCACTGTTGAAGAAGGGCTCAGGTTTTACCAGAGTGGACGAGACCTTGGGCCACTTTCAATCATCTTCAACCATCAGTAGTTTTGAGAAAAAAGCCTTGTGCAACGTTATTTTAAGGATAATGTGCGGTTCAGTTACGCCCCCTAGTGGAGGTTCAGCTCGGTGTAGAGTATACAAGCAAAAAAAAAAAAAAAAACCAAGAATTTCTCTTCACTTTTAAGACTGTAAGGATGTGAAGTCCACGGCTGCACCACAGGGTTAAAGTTGTACAACTAATGGGTGGTGATGACAAATGTGTGTTACAGGAAATAAATGGTTAATGTACCTTCATAAATATTAATCAACTTCACTGATTTATAATTATGACTAAAATACAACAAGAGTACTATTAAATATAAAAGATCAAAACATAAATATAAAAGAAAAATTTTGATATTCACTCCATTCTCTCTCTCTCTCTCTCTTTCTCTCTCTCCCCTAAAGTAGTAGGTGAGACATCATGTCCTCTACAGCACTTCCAAGAGAATGTTTTTATTGAGGGAAGTCGACCAAAGTATGTAGAGGATCTGCACATGGAGGCTCAAGAGGGCCTGAAACTCCTACAGCACGATGGTATGTCCTTATAAGGCAATTAAACCTGAGTCATTTTTGTACAAGGTGATATTTATAGGTATTTAAAATGAGGCTAATGGGGAAATTGCTAAAGAGCTTTATTTAAGGTTGTATTAATAACTATATTGCTGCATTCTCCAGAAAACAGAAATGGTGTGGACTTTCAGGATGACCAGAGTGTCATTGTAAGTACCTTATTCACGTTTAGATTAAACACACAAACTCAGGAGAAATGCACACACAAAAACATCACTATTCATATATTTGAAGAAGCTGACAACATCCTTTTCCATGCAGTCAACAGTAACGGCCCGCACAGATGATGACGTGAGCTTCAGTGAACTGAGAATGTCCGAGTCCGAGAGTATCGCGGCCGACACGATCTCCACACGTTCCGTCACTTCCTATCAGTCTTCACGTTCCGGACTCACACGGCAAGGTACGGGCTCGTGGACAACAGCGTCTTCATTTCACTGTAGTTTATTACACTCAACTCTCGGTGTTGTGGCCTTTATCTTCTTGTTGTACCCCTGCATGCAGGCTCCACCTTCAGACCACTAAAAGAAGACAAGAAACATGGGAAGGGCAAATCAAAGAAAAAGGCGGGTATGGCCACAAGAATACCAAGACACATACAGAAAGAACTGGGTACGTTTGCGTATTAAAGCACAATAGTTTAAACAAAAAATTGTGTAGTTCATTATAGCTTCATTATAAAATAATGTATCTTAGCCTGACTAATACAGATTTTGATTCATTTCCTAATTGAAGGGCTTGACAGAGCTGCATGGACTGCATCCCAGTTCACTGACGCTCAGCTGTCCAATGGAGGTTTAAGCATTTCCACTGTCATTCCCACTCTGGATAGCATATCCATCGCCTCAGTCCCAGACGGAGCAATAATGCACCTGCAGAACATGAACAGTCTTCAACAGTCTTCAATGGAGGAGCCATCACAGCTCCCGCGGCAGGAAGGACAGCAGGATGACCTCGCTCTTCATTTGTTGCCACAGTCGTTTGATCCGCAGAGGCCCAATTCACTAGCCTGTCCTTGGATGACCACTTTGGGCAACTCTCCATCCAGCCCAGTGATGTACGTCTCCCCTGAGGCCACGTACATGTCCAAGATCATCCCAAACGCGATACTGCCTCCGTCCGTGGACGTGGTCGAACTCAGCCGCAACAGAAGTCGCAGTAGCGTTCGCATGGTGAGCAAGAGCAGCCTGGCATCGGCCAGTCCAGCTCCGTCAAGAGCCTCGTCCCGGGTGTCCTCCAGGCTCTCCTCACGAGCTCCATCACAGATGTCCTCATGGAATTCTTCTCGGGCTTCCACCCATCGGACTGCCACCTTCTCAGAGTGCTCAGACTGGAGCCACTCAGGATCATCGGAAACGCTGGTCTCGGATTCTTCAACCATTTCTAGCAGCAGCACTCCTCGTGTAGCCAGCAGGAGTCAGGCAGAAGACACGAGTGGACTTCCTATGGACAAACATTTTCCTTGTGCCCAAAATACCCCTTTTAATCCTGTGCAGTTGAATGGTACCAACCAACCAGAGGAAGCTTGGAAGACATCGGGATCCACGGGTCCTTTTAATCACAGCTTATCAGTGATTAAAAAGAGCAAGAGACCACCGCCTCCACCAAGTCGCTCATACTCGCTGCATTCCCGTACACATGCAAGAACCTTTGATAAGAAGAAATCTCTGGAAAATGGGTCTCAGAAAGTCGAATCACCTTACAATGCCTATCCAAGTCAGAATGGCAACACAGCTGCTCCATCTAAAGAGAACTTGATCAGCCACAGAGCAGTGTTAGCAGAGCTACAGTTACAGAAAGGCCTTCAGATGCATACAGGTAGCAAACCCTATTCACACACTCATGGAGGGAGTCACCAGAATAAGCTCAAGCAGTTCATACCGTCTACTAAAAGTCTAACCGCTAATGGTGTGGTTGCTTCACCAACTGTGATGACTCTTATAGCGCTCCTTGAGGTTCCAGATCCCCCGAATGTTTTAGCTCCACCTCCACCTCCTCCTGAGGCATGGGCACACAATCAGCGCACCTTCGAACTACTGTGTGGACCTGGACCTGTCAACTTTGAGCGCTGGGCCCAAAAGAGAGGTCTGAAGATTGAAGTCCCAATCCAGATGGCTAAAAGGAAAATACCACTAACAAGCCAAGCTGCAAATGAAATGAAGGACAATACAGAAGCACCTAAATCTCAAGAAGCCGTGATAACAGACACAATATATAGGACTACTCCTACAAAGATGTCCGTTGATGTTCAGCCTCCTTATGGCAACGCTCTGCCTTTACCTGGGCTTACCCATGTCCGCCTGTCCCCGACTCCTTCACCACCTCCTGAACATATACCCCCCCTGCCCCCAACAGACCAAGTGGTACCCCTAAAAGACGATGCATCCGCTCAGTTCCAAGGACCAGTTGATGACATCATATGTCCCCCTCCACACCCTTTGTTCCCACCACCTGCACCTCCTACAAAGGTACCCCCTCCGCATCCACCAGGTGGGCAGGATGAAACAGACTTTTCATCTCCACCCATGCCACCTTCTTTACGTTTTTTATTAAAAGTACCCCCAGTTCCACAGGATGCACAGCCTCCAATATTAGAGAAAGCAGTATCTTCTTCTGCACAGCAGATCCTGCCTCCTCCTCCAATGATCCCACCTTCTCCACCAATGATTCCACCTCCTCCTCCAATGATCCCACCTGCTCCACCAATGATCCCACCACCTCTGACATCTAGAACTCCACCTCCACCAGCAATCCCTCCTCCTCCACCACTGATTCCTCCTGCAGAGATCCCTACTCCTCCAAAACAAACCCCACCAGATGTATCCTCAAAGCAAGCTCAGATCACATCCACACCATCTAATGTTCCTCCACCACCGCCATTACCCACAGATCTTAAGAAAGAAGTCAAAGATATCACAGTTGAAAAACAGGAGAAACGTCCATCCCCGCCCACCACCCACACTGTTGTAACTTCAGAGGAAAGTCCTACCCCGATGGTCACACCTTCCTTATTACAGACAGTTCGTCTCAGGTCAATCAGGGCCAATGTGAGCCAGGCTGAAACTCCTGGAGAACCTCCAAAACCAAAGCATCAGACCACTGGTGAAGAGACACCCCAAAAGCCAATAAGAAGATCTCTGATTTTGATAACACCCGTTGTTCCCTCACATCAGAAGGATGATGCTCCACCCACTACCACTGTACAGGAGAATCAGGGAAGTCCACCATCAGACACCCAACCCAAAACTGAACCAAAGGTACTGTCTGTAAGTTCTGATCAGGTGTCACAGGATGTAAAACATGAACCCCACTGCCAAGTCAGTATCCCAGACCAAAAAACTCAACAAGCAAACACTGAACCAATCAAAGAGTCCTTGTCTGCTGAATCAGTAGACCAAACCCCCAAATCAGAACCTAAAACAAAGATCACAGTGCAGGAAATAAAAAATGCAACATCTGAACCATCAAATATGCTAATCCCTGATGAACCAAACGATCATCCCATTGCCAATGACATAAAAGAGGTCCAGAGTGACTCCAGTGAGAACAAACAAAGTCCATCACTGGTACAACCAGAGCAAGATGTTAAATTTTCTAAACCCCAGACATTAACACTTACATCTCCTAAACTCAATCCTGCTCAAAAAGTGCCTTCAGCTAGCGTTCCCACGTCTTCCATGTGCCTCCAGGACGCCATTCGTCTGAAAACCGCTGCCTTGTCGTCTACAGATAACCAAGCGAAGCGCCTGAGTCTGCTGCATTCCCCTCCACTGTCCACTGGGGCCATCTCACCCACATCCACAGCAAACTTCATCTTCTCCAAAAGCTCAAAGAAGGTGGTGATAGAAAAATCTCCATTGTCTCCAGAATCCAAATCAGATCTGAGAAAGACGCTTGTGCAAGAGCTGAATTCTGTCCCTCGAACATCCAAACCTGCTGGTGATCCCCACAATGCAAAAGCCAAAGTCCCTCCCCCAGTCGCTAAGAAGCCCAGTGCTAAGAGTGAAAATATTACCCATAATGCCCCAGAGAGCAACATGGACACTGAGCATGTGCAAACTGCTGGTCAGTGAGTGCAGCCAGAGGAAAGAAGGTGAGGCCTTATGACTTATTTTTATCCTAAAGAAATCCAGATGTTCATAAGAGCATTTAACATTTTAACAATCAGGAATTCTAATTAAACACATCAGTTCCTAGATTCCAGAAATGAGAAATTCTGTTTAATGGACCCACATTCAGAAGAAAAAGTTTCACTGAACACGTGGTTGGATTTGCTGAGCTCATCGTCTTTTTTGTCCAGCAGGTGATGGGCGGGGATATGATGCGATACGAGGACCGGGACCCTGTTATTTTCAAAATTCATCCACTGTAAATAATTCACAATCACGACCACAAGGTGGCGCTGTGTAGCGTGTGCTGAACAGGAAACTGACGTGAGCAGGAGAAATGCCATTGAATTCTGAAGAAGCGGAGGAAAGACTGATGAGGAAAGAAGGAATGTAAAGAATGACCATGAGGAAGAAAAAAGAGAAAGAGACAGGAAGAAAGGAATGAGGAACAGGGGAAAGTAGCTCATGAGAGATTTGTGTATTTGTAAAACAGTAGAAAAGCTTGGTGTTATGTTGGTTTTTTTCAGAAGGTGTTGGTCTGTATGACATTAAGAGAATTTATGATGATGTAAATAATTTGCGATGTACAGTTCTAACTTTTTGCCCAGAACAAATTGAAGCAGGTCTATTGACTGGACCTTCCTTAATCTTGTTGATTTTAATATATGAGGTTTCTTTGTGCACTACTATCCTGTCTGTGGGGAATCACGGATTTAAGACTTTTAGATTTTCTTTCATTTCTGAAAACATTTTGTCTAACTTATTGTTTAGAAAGAGAAATCCGTTCTTCACTCAGCCGCTCGACTTATTTCAGGTCCAGTCTTCTTTAATTGCTTTTCTTTTGCTTGTTGTGTTTGTTGTGATGATTTAATTTCAGAAACTATCTGAGGAATATTTACAGGAAGCAGTGCAGCATGTTTGAAATAGTAGAATTAAAAGCAGGCATTTTTATGTAGCCTGCAATCACTTCTGCTGAGAGAGCAGGATGTTAATTTTTCATTATTTTTTTAAAAGCACCTTATAATCACCTCTGACATGCACACTGGACTATAACCAGGTCTTTCTTCACATTGTTAAACCATTAAACACAGTCTGAAGCATGAAGCTGTCCATCTGTCCATCAACAACATGCACACCACAGAGCTGCTGCTGAGTCCTGGACTCGGACTGGTCAGAAGATGGTGGTTAATTCTCTCTAACAGCAGCTCTGACCGTAGAGCAGGTTTATATTAATGCACTCGCTCTGATACCTTATCGTTTCCATAGCAACCGCTCGGTCACAAGGATGTGTACAGCACACACACAGATTAAATGATTCATTGATAAGGTTGATTGATATGATATAAACTTCACTTTATATACTCCCTCCACACACACACACACACTACAGTAAAGCGTCCAGATTAAATCTTGAATAAAGCAGCTCTGCCCAGGGATCTGTGTGGTCAGGTGTGTACTTTAGATTCTCTGTGATATTTTCTGTGATAAAGACTCATTAACGTGAGAGACCCACGTGACTGAACCTGCATGTTCTTCACCCAATAAACACAGAGAGATTTGACTGATGTACAGCTGAGCAAATCACAACACAATATTTCTCTGGAAACATTCTGACCGCTGGACTAATCCCTGAAACATTTATCTTCAGGGTTAATTAATTAACGTGTGATTAAAGCCGGGTTACAGACAGTGCAGCAGACACACCATCATCTCCTGCTACACACTCTCTCACACGCATGTTTCTATCAGGAAGTGTGTGTGAGGGGAATCCTGTATGTTAGAGCAGAAACACTGTGTTGTTCAAGGTCATGTCCACATGATGGCGCTGTGGAGCTGACAATCTGCTACAGAAATCACTCTCAACTCCTTCCACTGCAGCGAGTCATGTTTGAGATGGAGGAAAGCTACATCTCACCGGCAGGTGTCTCACCTGACTAGGGAAGGACTCTAGGATTGTGTGTGTGTGTGTGTGTGTGTGTGTGTGTGTGTGTGTGTGTGTGTGTGTTAGATAAAGCTGAAATAAAGCAGTTCAGGTGTGAGTCTGGAGCCTGTGTTGGTGTCAGCAGGTGAAACAGAGCTCAGGTCCGGCCTGTGGTTCAGTGAGGAAGTGTGGAAGCATGAATACTGAGAGTCTGGTGCTTTACTCCAAGCCACTTCCTCCACACACTCAGTACACTAGATGGAGTTACTGACACACTGCAGGTTCTCCATGTCAGGATTTGAGCTGAGATGAGACTCGGAGCAGCTACTGCCCTCCTGCTGTGTGGGTCAGTGGTTAAGGCACAGAGGTGCGGGTGTGTCCTGTAAACGCCTATAAATAATCCCATATCCTCCATAGATCCAATAATCAGATCCTTCATCATTAAAACATTAATCATTTCTACATCAACATGTGCACAAACACCAACACTAAAATCCTCGAAGAAGAAAGGCCTTATAAGTTTAATGCAAACCCTAAATATCAATAAACAACTAATTATCTAAATAAATAATTACTTCTAAATTTAAAACTTTTCCAATCTGAACATGACACCAGACGTCTTTCAGACGCTTCACTGATCCTCCGTCACTAAAATCATACAATATCATAATATCCTACAAGTCTTCAAGGAAAATCCACAACTATTAGTTACTTCCTGTAGCTTTCAGGGAGAAACCAAGGAGAACAAGAACAGATGAAACTTCAGAGGAAGATGAAGAGACTTCACACAGATCAGATTTTATTCAGTTACACACATGTTCTTCTTCCTTCGGCTTTTCCCTTCAGGGGTCTCCACAGTGAATCATCTCTCTCCACCTATCCCTATCTTCTGCATCCTCAACACCCTTTCACCCACTAGCTTCATATCCTCATTAATTCCATCCATATACCTCCTCTTTGGCCTTCCTCTTTGCCTCCTGCCTGGCAGCTCCATGTCCAACATTCTCCTACCAATATACTCACTCTCCCTCCTCTGAACATGTCCAAACCATCTTAATCTGGCCTCCCTAACTTTGTCCCCCCAAACGTCCAACATGAACTGTCCCTCTGATGTACTCGTTCCTAATCCTGTCCAATCTTGTCACTCCCAAAGAGAACCTCAACATCTTAATACCTCAACATCAGTTACACACATCAATATATATAAAAACATCATTTTATTACAGGACTGGGTTTTTGAGTGTGTGTGTTTGTGTGTGTGTGTGTACACTGTATTCATATATCATTCAGCATCTTTTTGTCTTTCTTGGCATCACAGCATCTTAAGATGACCAGTGCTCCATAAAGGTTCACTGATAAAATATAAAAACTACAGACTTTAATGAAAACCCTTTAAATTTGTAAGATGAAATGCAGACTCGTGTGAAATGATTTATTTTCCTGTTGAGAAAAATGGGTCATGAACAGCCATTACTCATCAATGTGTGTTTGGAGTGAAGGCTAGCCGTCTGGTCCGATCCCACAGAAGAGCTGCTGTAGCACAAACCGCTGAAAAGTGACCACTGCGTCTGAGAGAAAGGGGTCAGATCACAGAGCATCACAGCTTGCTGCATGTGGAGCTGCAGAGCATCAGAGTGACCATTTCCAGTCTGGTTCCTCAGGTTTCCTCATGTAGTCTCAGGGAGGTTTTATCCTGAGACCAACACTCGGGCCGTGACTCATGGCTGTAATTATCTCTTGAGATATTTCTAGAGAGAAATGTCCCTGTCTGTGTTTATACTGAATTATTATCTCGGAGATATCTCAGAGTTCCTCAGGTTTCTTCCTCATGTAGTCTCAGGGAGGTTTTCTTCATCACCGACTCGCTCATGAGAGATAAATATTTATAGATTTATATCCTGACCGTTTATATGTCCGTAAAGCTGTTTTGTTACTGTGTCCGGTGTCACGACTAGCTTTTTCCTTCTCTCTGTAGTTTGTTGTCGTGTTTTTAACAAAACGTGAAAATATCTTCTTGTAATGAAATGAAGCAGTGTGTTAAACCGCCTGAATCTCACCCGAGCTCATCATGGACTTTTATTCTCTTAAACCGGATATCACACGTGATCCGCGGAACTACTTCCTGTTTCACAGCGCGCTCAAATTACGCAACAGCACGTGCTGTTGTAGGACACGCCCACCCAATCATAGCAACTGTTGCCAGGGGAATCCCATGAATGTTTTGAGAGACAAACACAGCGACATATATATATATAATGTATGTATATATTAATACACATATATGTATAATTAATGCAAATAGTGTATGTAATGCAGTAGTGTGTGATTGCGTGAGTGAATGAGAGTGTGTGTGTACCCTGTGATGGGTTGGCACTCCGTCCAGGGTGTATCCTGCCTTGATGCCCAATGACCCCTGAGACAGGCACAGGCTCCCCATGACCTTTTACAATGGACATTGTCTCCGAGCAGCTTTACAAAAGTAGAGAAACAGAAAGGAGCAAAAAAAGAACTATTAAATTCATTTATTAAACTATTTATTCCTAATGAGAAGTTTGCGGTGATGGTGGTGAGGAAAAACTCCCTGTAATGATATGAGGAAGAAACCTTGAGAGGAACCAGACTCGGAAGGGAACCCATCCTCATTTGGGTGACACTGGACAGTAAATAATGTAAATGTAAATAATGTCCTTTCTACAACAGCAACCAAGGGCCCATGAGGAACTATTAGGTCAATGTAGTTACTGAGGTCATTATAGACACTAATTCCTTGCTGTCAAAAGCTGACAGATGTAACAGCAGATCTGTGACGGTGTTATAGTCCCCAAGTGGCTCTGTCCACGGCTGTCTCATGGACACAGGCTGACCACACAGATCCATCCACAGCATCAGTGACCACCACCAAGTGACGAGACTCTGACCAGGGGTAGAGCCAGTGGTCACACTGGGAACTCTGAACACTGGGAGCTCGGGAGTGGGACGTATAGCTTGACAGAGAAAGACAGAGAGAGAGAGAGAGAGAGAGAGAGAGAGAGAGAGAGAGAGAGAGAGAGAGAGAAAGATATTAAGTATGCTTGTGATCATGTGATGTTTAAAGACAATGTAGATTATGTGTAAAGTGCAGGCAGGGACTCCGGCAGAACTAGCTATGACATCATAACTGAAAGGGAGAGCCAGAAGGTCACAGACATGAAGGCTTCCCGGGACATAAAGCGTCCAAACACTTCACAGTCAGTGACCTGAGCGACTTGTGAGAGTGGTGAGGCGACAGCATCCAAACATCCCAGTACACCAAACACTCTATCTCCATGAACCTTCCAGATCTGCTCCTTTACCTAAGAACAACTATACATTGAGGGCTTGACTAAACAAATGTGTCTTCAGCCTAGACTTAAACACTGAGACTGTGTCTGAATCCCCAACACTGATTGGAAGACTGTTCCATAACTGTGGGGCTTTGTAAGAGAAAGCTCCGCCCCCTGCTGTAGCCTTTGCTACTTGAGGTACTACCAAATAACCTGCACCCTTTGATCAGAGTAGGCGTGGCAGATCATAAACAACCAAAAGATCTCTCAGGTACTGTGGCATGAAACCATTTAGTGCTTTATAGGTCAGTAACAGTATTTTATAATCAATGCAGAATTTGACTGGGGGTCAGTGTAGTGTGGCTAAGATAGGAGTGATGTGTTCATATCTTCTGGTTCTAGTTAGGACTCTAGCTGCTGTCCTGGACTAACTGGAGCTTGTTCATGCTCCTATTGGAACATCCAGACAGTAAGGCATTACAATAATCCAACCTAGAGCTAACAAAAGCATGTTAGTTTTTCTGCATCATGAAGTGACATCATATTTCTTATCTTAACAATATTTCTAAGATGAAAGAAGGCTACTCTGGTGATATTATCTACATGAGCTTCAAACAAAAGACAAGAGTCAATAATCACACCAAGATCTTTTACTGCTGGACGAGATGAAGCAGAAAGACCATCCACAGTTCCTCTGTAATCAGAAAGCTTACTTCTAGCTGCATGTGGTCCTAGTACAAGCACCTCTGTCTGTCAGTTAAGCAGGAGGAAGTTAGTGACCGTCCACTGTCTAATGTCCTTTACACATTCTTCAATCTTAATAATCTGGTGTCTCTCATCTGACTTAGCTGAAACATACAGCTGTGTGTCATCCGCATAACAGTGGAAGCTAATACCATGTTTAGGAATAATTGTACCAAGGGGTAGCATATATAAGGAGAAAAGCAGTGATCCTAAGACAGAACCTTGTGGAACACCGAACATAACCTTAGTATGCATAGAGAAGTCACCATTTAGATCTACACACTGATAACGATTCGTCAAATAAGACCTGAGCCAGGAGAGGGCTGTTCCTTTAACACCAACAACATGTTCTAGCCTATCAAGTAGAATAGTGTGGTCAGTGGTGTGGTCAATGGTGTCAAAAGCTGCACTGAGATCCAATAACACCAGTATGGAGACACAACCCTGATCAGAGGTCAGTAACAGGTCATTTACCAGTTTAACCAGTGCTGTCTCTGTGCTATGATGAGCCCTAAATCCTGACTGATACATTTCATGAATGTTATTCCTATGTAGGTCTGAACATAACTGCTGTGCTGCAGCCTTTTCTAGGATCTTGGAGATAAAGGGCAGGTTTGAGATTGGCCAGTTTTTTAATCAGGGGTTTGATAACTGCTAGTTTAAAAGATTTAGACACATAGCCAGTGCTAAGGGAAGAATTTATAATTTTTAGAAGGGGTTCGGTAGCTACTGGTAATATCTGTTTAAGGAAAGATGTGGGTAAAGGATCTAGAATGCAGGTTGAAAGTTTTGAAGATGAAATTAGTGACACTAGATCAGGCTCTTGAAGGGGAGTAAAGCATGATAAGCTCTGATCATAAATAGTTATATTATTTAAAGGATTATTATACGAATAATTTGGTTTTAAATGAATAGTCTGAATTTTTTGCCTGATATTATCCATCTTTCCATTGAAAAAATCCATGAAGTCATTGCTGCTGCATAAAGAAGGTGTGTGTTTTTCTGCAGTGGTTTTACTCCTAGTTAGTTTTGCTACAGTACTAAATAAAAATTTAGGATTGTTTTTGTTATCTTTGATGAGGGCAGAGAGGTACGCTGATCTAGCAGCACTAAGAGAATTTTTGTAGCTCAGAAGGCTTTCCTTCCACGCTAACTGAAACACTGATAATTTAGTTTGATGACATTTACGCTCTAGTTTCTTAGCTGATTGTTTTAAAGCTCGTGTGTGGTCATTGTACCAGGATGCTAGTTTCTTCTCTTTAATTATTTTCCTTTTAAGTGGAGCTACATTATCTAGCGTGTAGAGAAACACTGACTCCAGTTAATCAGTCGCCTGGTCAAGTTCTGTGGGGTCAGACGGTGAACTAATCATGTGTGATAATTCTGGGAGATTATTGGTAAATCTCTCTGCAGTAGCAGACGTAAATGTACGCCTAATACGGAGATGTGGCACATTGCGCATCTTGTGTCTAAGACGCATTTTAAATTTACATTTACATTTACATTTCTGGCATTTGGCAGACGCTCTTATCCAGAGCGACGTACAAAAGTGCTTTAGTTCTCACTCACTGAATACATTAACACTGGTTCAATAAGACACAACTTGGGATACCATTAGCCTAAAAACTGAGTTGGGGATTTTTTTTGTTTTTGTTTTTTTGTTTTTTGTTGCAACATAATACATAAACAGGGAAAAATAAGAGCTAGTGTAAGTACTTCAGGAAGAGGTAAGTCTTCAGTTGCCGTTTGAAGACGGTCAGAGACTCGGCCGTACGGATACCTAGGGGAAGTTCGTTCCACCGCCTCGGTGCCAGAACAGAGAAGAGTCTAGATGTATACCTACCTTTTTCCCTGAGAGATGGTGGGACCAGTCGAGCAGTGCTAGTGGATCTGAGGGAGCGAGGTGCAGTGCGAGGAGTGATGAGAGCTTTGAGGTAAGATGGCGCTGGTCCATTCTTGGCTTCGTAGGCAAGCATTAGTGTTTTGAATCTGATGCGTGCAGCTACCGGAAATGAAAGAAGATAGTGATCTGAGATAGATTCCGACTGTGGAAGAGTGACTATGTTTTCTATATTTAAGCCGAATGTTAGAATAAGATCCAGAGTGTGACCTCCATTATGAGTGGGTCCTGTTACATTCTGATTAACACCTACTGAATCTAAGATGGACACAACTGCTGTTCTTAGAGGGTCTTCTGACTTATCAATATGAATGTTGAAGTCTCCTACAGTTAATGCTCTGTCTAAAGAAACAACAAGGTTTGAAATGAAATCTGCAAATTCACTGAGGAACTCAGAATCACCACGTGGTACCTGGATAATGTCCAAAAACCTAGGGGGAAATTAATCACAGAAATCACCGTGACAGAAACTTAGTCATGACCCATATCTCACACACACACACACACACACACACACACACACACACACACACACACACAGCTTAAAGGTTACAGAAAAATGTATGAAGTGTAAAAACAGCTCTGCACTTGGATGAACAGAGCGCTGGTTATAACAACTTCCGTGTGTAAGAGCATCAGCTCCACTAGATTCCAGTCTCGGACCTCCATTCTGAGGCAGATGCAGGATGTGAACTGACCTCAGTACAGTTTAATGCTGACTCTCAGTGAGGACGCAGAACCTGCACTCGGCTATTTTATACTGTTTTCAACAAGCAGAATCTTGTTCCTGAAGTCAATCTCAAAAACATTAGCTGTGTAAGGAGAGGAATCAGAGCCAGCAGAACCTGGATCAGTACGCTCGTCTAGACATCACAGGTCAGAATGACGGCTAATTCAACAGCTGGCAAAAGAATTGCAGCTCATTTTCTATAAAGAGATTAAAAGAGATTATTTATTTAGATAACTGATTTTCAGCAGCTGTTTTGTTTGTGTGATGATGATGATGATGATGATGATGATGATGATGATGATGATGTGTGTTTGGTCTTGGTCCTGCTACTATAACTCTGATGTTGATGTTTTTCCTCAGCAGCAGCCACAGAGCACTGGGAGAAGATCCTGACTCCATGCTCACACACCTCCTGTTATAGAGGGATTGTCTCAGATCAGTCGAGTCCAACATGAGCCCAGCTGAACCACCTGCTGGTCTTCCAGCACCAGAACCCCACAAGAACCAGCAGAAACCTCAGCAGATCAGAAAGAGAAGATCTACTTCTCTAAGTTTATTTCCTACAGATACAGAGACTAAGCAAAGAAATCCAGAGGAACATCAGAAGGTCACCAGAAGAGCATCACTGAATATAATTCCTCCTCTTCTGAGTAACGGGACTCAGTAACAGATGTGCAGAAGATGGGAGGTGGGTGGAGCTACACACACACACACACACACACACATATACGCACACAAAACCCTAGAAGTTCTTCTTTCACACTCTACACCAAACATCAAACTCTCATGTTTATAGATTTTTTTTTTTTTGTTAAATCCTCTCACACTAACTTGTTCTGTGTATGGAGTGTGTGTGTGTGTGTGTGTGTGTGTGTGTGTGTGTGTGTGTGTGTGTGTGTGATATAACATCAGATTCTACACTCTCACACTGATCTTATAGTTTATTCACTAACACTATTTATGACCTTATAGCTATAAAGCTTTATATAAAACTATAGATTTATATAAAATTGTACATTTAAACATTTTCTAGAATTCTGTTCTATTTAAAAATTTCACAAACAGATCCTGGATTTATTCCATTTATTGATTTTTGTATAAAAAGTCAGTTTACAAAACTGTACACACACTGTACATGTAAAAGCTCTGATTAAAAGACAGATAAATAAACGAGGTGTGTGTTCATGAACACTGCTGTAGTGTTCACACTGGAGTGCTGATGTTCCACTTCAGTGAATTCAGTGAAATGTTTTGCTCACATGTCTGGATTAATAAACACACTGGGATTTTTCTTCACGAAGGTCTTTAACTCTGCTTCCATTATTTATCTTATCCCTGCTTTAGACTCTCTTCTGGAAGCTGGTTCGTCTTCAGTCTCTCAATTCTCTAATCAGAAATCAAGAGGAATAATCACAGAACCCCTTCTTCTGATCTTCATCTGAGGTTCCTCTCCTGGATCTTCAGGAACTTTTCGATCTTTAGGATTTTCTGGATCTTTTAAATCTTCAGGATCTTCTACAGTTTTAGGATCTTTTAGATCTTCTGCAGTTTCAGGGTCTGTTAGATCTTCAGGATCTTCAGGATTTTCACTTCCACTCATACTGGTGTTGACTGGTGTGTGCTGCCCCGTCTGTACAGTGAGGAAGTCAGTTAAATCAGTAGAAAAAAGAGCATTTGTGGAAGTGCCACGTTTACTACTCTTCAATAAAAAGAGGAATTAAAGAGGAATTAAAGAGGAACTTTAAGATTTCAAACGCTGCATTCACTCAGCTGTAAGTATTTCAAGTATGTCTCATGAACACAAGGTTTTTGTTCATATCTGAAATAATTTTTTTATTCTGGTAAATTTGTGGAATTAAATAATTCTTCAGTTCTTTGTGAAAGAAACAGAATCAGTGAAAAAGATCCTCACTGAACAAAACCTGGTGCTTATATTTATATATTTATATTTACAGTACAGGTCCAAACCCCAACTAAACGCCAACTAAACCCCAACTAAACTCCAATTAACCCCAACTAAACCCCAATTAACCCCAACTAAACCCCAATTAACCCCAACTAAACCCCAATTAACCACAACTAAACCCCAATTAACCGCAACTAAACCCCAACTTAACCCCAATTAACCCCAACTAAACCCCAATTAACCCCAAATTAACCCCAACTAAACCCCAAATAAACCCCAGGTAAACCCCAGCCCTATCCTGCACGCGCTCAGGGAAATGTGGACTAATGTAATGAGAACATACAGGTGCATCTCAATAAATTAGAATGTGGTGGAAAAGTTCATTTATTTCAGTAATTCAACTCAAATTGTGAAACTCGTGTATTAAATAAATTCAGTGCACACAGACTGAAGTAGTTTAAGTCTTTGGTTCTTTTCATTGTGATGATTTTGGCTCACATTTAACAAAAAAGTCAGATTAAACTCTCCTGCGCTTTGTTTCAGTCACAATGCAGTAAAAAATAAACTTAAAGAAAACATCACTTAATGTGAAGGACACTGCAGAGAGGACAAAGAAGAAGATGAAGATGAAGATGAAGATTTTAGAACTGAGACAGATCCAGATGGGATTGTGAGAGGAACTGATGGTTTAACTGCTGCACTTATTACCCCGCCCTGGGTGTGTGTGTGTGTGCGTGTGTGTGTGTGTGTGTGTGTGTATGCGCGCGCGCGAGTAATCATAAAGGTAACGCACATCAAAAAAGTTCTTTCCCGGTGTAACGCTGTCCGGTGTTCCGGTGTAACGCTGTCCGGTGTTCCGGTGTAACGCTGTCCGGTGTTCCGGTGTAACGCTGTCCGGTGTCCCGGTGTAACGCTGTCCGGTGTCCCGGTGTAACTCCCTTAACCGGTTTCGATTCATTTTCAATGGGAGTGCTGAACCACTACGGCTGCGGTGTATTTTGTCAGCGGTGTCTGCTCAGTGACCACAGGTGTGTTACTTTACTGTAAAATGACATTAGTGTGTGTTTTATTCGCAGGTAATGCTCAGGTTATCTTCTCTGCTAACACGCTAACATTGTTCATGATTCATTTAATCTCTAAACTATGAAGGAGTTTGAGTTAAATCTGCGTTTTGTGTGATGTTCTCTCTCGTTATTTAGCTATTTATCCTACTTTATCATCTTTATTGTCTGCTGAATGAATACACAGTGGTGTTTTACTGGTGTGGTGTTTGTTCTTGGTGTTTTCACTGTGACACGTGAACACGTGGTTGTTTAATTACAAATTAAACGGATGAATCTTTTTTAATGTTGTTGTTGTAGTGTTTATCAGTTTACATCTATTACAGTATTTTTACATGACGTTAGTTTTGTCCTATTGGGAGTGTTTACTCTATGACACAGCTTTAGCTTATGTAATGGTTAAATTATTAATGATGTGTTAATTATTATTATTATTATTATCAATTATGATGTGATAAATTATTGTGCTTGTATGTATTTGTCTGTGATGGTTCTGATGGTCCACTGCCCTTCACACTCCTACGTGATAAACCAGTAGTTGTTAAATGTTGCCTGATAATTAAATCATATGATTGTTAAGCTTGGGCCTTGGTGCTTAGGGTGCGTAAACAAAGTCCTTTTATTTTTTATAGTGATTATTATAAGATTTTATTTTAAAACAGACACACTAACATCTTACAGTTTTCTGTTTTTACTTTTTCTGTCTTACAGATCACCATGCACAAAAAAGCTGTGTTTTTCCCAGGATACGTTAAGGTCATGTTCCGTAAGGGACCGCTCGGATATCTTCTTCAGGAGCCAACTGAGGAGGCCAGGCTGATCAAAGACAACCCATCCCTGCAGGACATGTCGGCACCAAAGAAGGAGGAGCTTGTCAGGGGAAACGCTCTCGCTGTGGTCCGTCAGAGAGGAGATGACGCCTCTGACAAAAGAGAAGTCAAACTACATCCTGCAGTTTGGAAAGTACAAGGGGAAGTCCTTCCAGTGTCTGCTTGAAAATGGGTTACACAATCTACCTGATGAAGAACCTTCATCAGAAAAAAAAAAAGAACCTTCATCAGGAAGAGGGTGCAGGGGTCTTTACGACCGAGGGACCCGGCAAGATCAGTCTGTTATCGCTCA
>JAUCMX010000002.1:287297-302297 GCA_033459395.1 Hemibagrus guttatus | reverse complement strand
GGGAGTGAGAATCACCAGTTATACTGAAGTGTGTGTGTGTGTGTTCACTTCTGTTGGCATTGGACTGTAAGTGTTAACCACACACACACACACAGACCCACATGATTAATCTGTGTATGCAAGTGTGTGAGATAAAGTAATGGTAAATGATGTAATGCTTACTGAATCACATAATGACACGTCTCGCTCTCTCTCTCTCTCTCTCTCACACACACACACACACACACACACACACACATGGCGTTGTTCTCCTTTCTTATGTCTCCTCCTGTCCCACACATCAATATTCTACTGTCTGCTGCTATCTGTGTCTGTGTGTGTGTGTGCGTGTGTGTGTGTGATTCCCCTGTGGAGCATCCATCAGTGCTTAATGGAAGAAAACCTGTAACAGGACACCAGTGCAGAGAGCGATACTGAGTCTGACTCTCATTCCTCTGTGTGTGTGTGTGTGTGTGTGTGGTGTGTGTGTGTACCACACATCTGTAGATAGCATGTGACGTCGCTTCATCCATAGCAATGTATTGTTTCACAGTACTTTAAAATGAGTATTCATATTGCTTATGGTATTAATACTTCTGTGTATGTGTGTGTGTGTGTGTGTGTGTGTGTGTAGGTGCAGTTACAGGTGCATCCAAATCTGTCAGCTAATGAAGATGCTCTGCAGCACATTGAGGAGCTTATACTGCAGCTGCTCCACATGTTGTGTGTCAGTCAACCCCGAACTGTCTCTGACGTGGAGGTACACACACACACACACACACACACACACAGATACAAACGAGGTGACTGTCTAGTACAGTGAAACATGTAAATGGAAGTACAAACATTTGAACACAACAACTTTCTCAATCTCTACATTGCACAAGTGCATTTGTGTCATAACACACACACACACACACACAGGGAGGAACAAAGCCAACACAAAACACACACACAAGGCCCAGTGACAAAATACAGTTTAAAAGATTTGAGGACAGTTGTGAAGGGGATGTGTAACACCAAGTTCTTCCTGAATATGTGACGACTCATGTTCTAAACGTTACAGAACAAATGTACAGAGAGCTGGATTTATGGAGCTTTATTCTGTTCATTCTGTTCTGTTTTTCGTGATAAATGAAGCTGTAATCGCAGTCTTCACCTTTCAGTATTTTCAATATTGTATTCGTTCATGTACTTTTTTCCGGTTTGTGATCATCTTCATCTTTTTCGTCTTCTCCTCATCTTGGTCCATGTGTAGGAGCGCATCCAGAAAACGTTCCCGTACCCCATAGATAAGTGGGCCATGTCCGACGCTCAGTCTGCTATAGAGAAGCGCAAGCGCAGGAACCCTCTCCTGTTCCCTATGGACAAGATCCACCCTTTACTGAAGGTTAACACACACACACCTGCATACATACATGCTCACACACACTCATGAGTGTTCACTGAGCTCACACACAATGCTGTTTTTCTGTCTGTAGGAGGTGTTGGGCTATAAGATCGACTATCACGTCTCTCTGTACATCGTGGCCGTGTTGGAGTACATCTCAGCCGACATCCTTAAACTGGCTGGGAATTATGTGGGAAATATCCGGCACTATGAGATCACCCAGCAGGACATAAAAGTCTCCATGTGTGCAGATAAGGTAACACACACATACACACAGTTTGGATACAAACTGAGCTGTGTGATTATTAAAGTTGATAAGGCAGGGATAATGGGGAGTGTGTGTGTGTGTTTTGTGTGTGTGTGTGTGTGTGTGCAGGTGCTGATGGACATGTTCGATCAGGAGGAGGTGGGTCTGGTGTCTCAGTGTTCAGAAGGAAACTCAACCACAGGTGTGATGAGCTATGATGACCTGGTGCGGTTGGAGATGGGTGAGGAACGGCAGTACCTGCGTGATCTCGACCTCATCATTAAAGTGTTCCGCAGAGCCTTCCTGTCCAGTAGCAAGCTGTTCAGCCCACAGGTGAGCCACTTCACAGGGGTCTCTGGGACTGCATCCATGAACATGTGAGCGTGGTCTTGAGTCCATGGTCCTGGAGGTCTAGGCACATTGAAGAAGCACCTTTTCAGTGTATGAAACAGATTTTGTCAGTCTGCTAGATGACATGAACTTACTTCTCTCTCTCTCTCTCTCTCTCTCTCTCTCTCTCTCTCTCTCTCTCTCCCCACTCACTGCAGAACGTGGAGATGGTGTTCAGTAACATTCTCGAGGTTCATGAGCTGACGGTTAAGTTGTTAGGTCTGATTGAAGACGCAGTTGAGATGACAGAAGATGGGAGTCCTCACCCTCTGGTTGGCAGCTGTTTTGAAGACCTTGCTGAGGTGTGTGTGTGTGTGTGTGTGTGTGTGCATGCATGTTTGTCCACTTAAGACATCTGTCCTCATGCTGCATTCCAGATGCATTATAATAGCTCTATTACACTGGTCTAAAGATCATACTGCTTGATAATTTACTCACTCTCTGATGTCTGACTCCACACACTCATGTTTGATTGACATTTGGTGATTATTTATTGACAGCTGTCCACTATATTCTGGTTTGTGTGTGCGCGTGCGCATGCGCATGTGTGTGTGTGTGTGTGTGTGTGTACAGGAACAAGCCTTTGACCCCTATGAGACACTCTCCCAGGACATTCTCTCCAAAGAGTTCCATGATCACTTCAGTAACCTGATATCCCGCCCCACTGTGGCTCTGCACTTCCAGGTAAACACAGCACTCTTATTGGCTCTTGGGCCTGTCTTTCACATGCCACCCCCCCACCTCCACCCTCAGGGTTGTTATTTGCTGCAGTGAAGTTCATGTGAGTAAATCTAGCTTTTTATAAATAGCCCTATTGCTCCCTGTGTGTGTGTGTGTGTGTGTGTGTGTGTGTGTGGCTCTTCCTCTGTAGCTAATCAATGCTTTTATGTATATAGAAGATGTGCTTTAATTTCCTCTAAATGTGAGGCGTGTATGTAGCAAACAAAAAGTGTGTGTGTGTGTGCGTGCATGTGTGTGTAAGAGAGAAAGTAGTAGATTATTGATTATGAGCTGTATGATGTAGGGCTGTCTTTTCTCCCACACACACACACACACACACACACACCACCACCCCCAGCCCCCACCCCAGCCTCCTGTTCATATTACTGTCTAGTCTGCCAGAGACAGATTAGTCTAAACCCCCTTGTGTGTGTGTGTGTGTGTGTGTGTGTGTGTGTGTTACAGTCGATTGCTGAGGGTTTTAAGGAGGCCGTGCAGCATGTCCTTCCCCAGCTGATGATGATTCCTGTTTATCACTGCATGCACTACTTTGAATTGCTGCAGGTGAGTCTCACACACACACACACATGCACACACAATTCATTATTTAAAGGTATAATTATTGATCCCTTTAGTCATTACGTGGCCTTTATATACACAGTCTATACAACTGCATTGGGCTACAGATGTTCCTATTGTTTTTTTTTCTCTCACTCTGTCATTTCATCATCATTTCTGTTATTCGGTCATTTTGTCATACTTAGTCAGTCACCACTGAATTTGTGATTTCCAGCAACTGCAGGAGCGGAGTCAAGACCATGATGATCGGGAGCACCTGAAACAGGCTCAGACGGCTCTGTTGAACCTGCAGAGCAGCATCGAGCGCATCTACAGCAAACACCATCCCCGCCGCAAACCAGGGTAACACACACATACACACACACAAAACATATTTTCTTCAAGGACTAGTAAAGAATGTCTAATTTAATTTCACTTACAATTTTTGCATATTCAATTTGCCAGACAGTTCATCCTCCTCTAGCAGGCACTGTCCAAGGCGTTAGTGGTGTATTTTCCGTATTGCAGGTATACCGTTACGTCTCTAAGGGACACTGTCGTTAAGTCAAATGACATTAAAAATTCTGTAGCCATAATTATCACCAGTGATACAAAACTGAATCTCTTCATAGAATAAATGACAGAATTTCTTTAATGCACTGTAAATATCGCTCTCCATGCAGACAGAATTTACTGCTGTGTGTTGTATATTTGTTGTACAGCAGTCATCATGTGGAATCTGAAAGACAGTAATATGTACTGTAATGTCCACTGCTCATTAACTACCTCTGGTCAGAGCCACACACAGTGTACAGAGCAAATGAACAATGAAATATTTGTTAGTTGTGAAAATCTTATGTTGAGTATTGCTGGATTAATGATGATTTATACTTTTAAATCTGCCAATATCTGCTAACATTAATTTTTGTTATGTATTTCAACACTAAGAATGAAAACACTTTTCAGTGTCACGCTGGAGTTGAGCATATTCTTGAGTAGTTACAGCATCCCCTGGTGTGACTCTTCAATTACAATCATTTGGTAACACATTGTATGCTAGTACCTCTTAGTTTCTCAGGAGCTCTTGGTTGAACATTATTTACATTTACATCATTTCCTGTCTAGTGTCACTCAGATAAGGATGAGGTTCCCTTCTGAGCCTGGTTCCTCTCAAGGTCTCTTCCTCATATCATCGCAGGGAGTTTTTCCTTGCCACCACTGTCTCAGGCTTCTCATTAGGGATAAAATAATAACTTAACTTTAAACTTAAATTTTTTTCCATGTTTCTATCCTTCTGTAAAGCTGTTTTGAGATAATGTCCATTGTTAAAAGCGCTATACAAATGAATTGAATTGCAAAATTGTGAGTCATTCATACGTCTCTCTCTCTCTCTCTCCCTCCTCCTCTCCCCTCCTCTCTCACCCAGTGAACCTCTGTATTGGCTGTATAGCCGAACAATTCGCAGTAAACATCTAGCCATAAAGCGCATGAGTGATATTCAAAGGAGCATTGACGGCTGGGAAGGCAGAGACATTGGTCAGTGCTGCAGCCAGTTCATCCTGGAGGGGCTCCTGGTACGTGCCGGTGCCAAGCACGAACGCTACAACTTTTTGTTCGATGGGCTGATGATTAGCTGCAAGGCCAATCAGAGCTCCCGAATGCCAGGGGCGGAGTTCCGGCTGAAGGAAAAGTTTGTGCTGCGTAAGTACCGTGTGGTGGACCGCGAGGACATGCCGGATCTGCGGTTCGCCTTCGAGCTGGTGGGGCGCGATGAGGGCGGGGCTGTGTTCTCCGCACGCTCAGCTGAAGAGAAGAGTGCGTGGATGTCGGCACTCTTCATGCTGCAAAGTCGAAGCACTCTGGACCGAATGCTGGACGCCGAACTGCAGAAGGAGGAAGAGGAGCAGCCGTTGCGTTTGCCATCTCCTGATGTGTACCGCTTCACCGTGCGTGACTCGGAGGAGAACATTGTGTTTGAGGAGCACATGCAGCGTAAAACCGGCATTCCTATCATTAAAGCGGGGACTGTGGAAAAGCTGATCGAGAGACTCACCTACCACATGTATGCAGGTGAGCGGTCACTCTCAACTGGTATAAAACCCATGTGGAGCAGCAGCGCCCCCTGCTGTATACTACGCATGTGAAAAAGGCTCTCTGATTAACACGTGTAACCTTCACAGACACAATGATGGAGAATTTAAATACCACGGACAGCTGGTAGTCCGCATTTATGAAACTGAGCTTTTTCTTCTTCTTTCCAGATCCTAATTTTGTGCGCACTTTTTTGACGACGTATCGTTCATTCTGCAAACCACAGGACCTCCTCACACTCCTCATCGAAAGGTAAACCCCTGCATGTTATTGGTTTAACCACACAGCAGACAGATAATAACTTAGTGAATTTTCCCATGATGCACTAGGTTTGAGATACCTGAGCCTGAACAGTCGGAGGCGGAGCTTGAGTCGATGTGGAACGGGGATCAGCCAATGGCAGCCGAGCTCCAGAGATTCCGAAGAGAATATGTGCAACCTGTTCAGCTCAGGTGCACACATGTTCCTTACACACACGCGCACACACGGTACACTTGCGTATATATGTTTTAATACTTGTGTGTGTGTGTGTGTTCAGGGTTCTAAATGTGTTCCGTCAGTGGGTGGAGCATCATTTCTATGACTTTGAGAATGATCCGGAACTACGCATCAGACTGGAGGATTACATCACCAAATCAATGCAGCTCAGAGGTACACAACTAAAGTAAACTCACATACATCCACATCTGCACAGTAACAGAAGCTTGACTGACTGATTGACAGTAATTATCCTTTGGTGTGTGTGCATGCAGGAAAGTCCGTGCGTAAGTGGGTGGTGTCCATCAATAAGATTATTAAGCGTAAGATGCAGACGCAGTCAAATGGCATCAGTCATAACATCACCTTTGATGTTCCACCGCCTCCTGTCGAGTGGCATATCAGTCGGCCCGGCCAGATCGACACCTTTGACCTCATGACCCTTCACCCCATCGAGATTGCACGCCAGCTCACACTACTGGAGTCTTACCTGTACAGGTGAGAGCAACAGCCACTCAGGAGCAGAGACTGATGATAGAGTGGACAGCAAATAAAACTTGCCTGTGTATGTGTGTGTGTGTGTGTGTGTGTGTACATGCAGGGCTGTGCGTCCGTCTGAGTTAGTGGGCAGTGTGTGGACTAAAGAAGATAAAGAGAAGAACTCACCCAACCTGCTGAGGATGATCCGACACACCACCAACCTCACACTCTGGTTTGAGAAGTGAGTCACGTTACCCCACTGCATCATGGGACATGTAGTTCAGTCATCTTCTCTAGTCTCTGTTACACTGACAGTCTCTCTCTCTCTCTCTCTCTCTCTCTCTCTCTCTCTCTCTCTCTCTCTCTCTGTCTCTTTCTCTCTCTCTCTGTCTCTTTCTCTGTCTATCTCTCGCTCTGTCTCTCTCTCTCTCTCTCTCTCTGTCTCTTTCTCTGTCTATCTCTCGCTCTGTCTCTGTCTCTCTCTCTCTCTGTCTCTTTCTCTGTCTATCTCTGTCTCTCTCTCTCTCTCTCTCTCACTCTCTCTCTCTCTCTCTGTCTCTCAGGTGTGTGGTGGAGGCGGAGAATTTGGAGGAACGGGTGGCAGTGATGATCAGGATAATTGAGATTCTCCAGGTTTTCCAGGAGCTCAACAATTTTAATGGTGTTTTAGAGATTGTTAGCGCCATCAATTCTGTACCCGTTTACCGCCTGGAACACACGTTTGAGGTCTCACACACACACACACACACACACACACACTGTATTGTGTATCTATTTACCAACATGTTTTAATTAGGAAACGATTTCCTGTCTCTGTGACCTGAAAGCTGAGCTGTTAGCTTGGATATCTGTCAGTTGTTAGAGGTGTAGTTGTGTTACAGCTTTTTACAAGTTTATGTTTTAATTATAGTACAGATCATTTAGATATTTTGTTTTTTAAATCTTATTGAACTGTTTCTGATCTGTAGCCCTATCACCTGAGCTCAGGTTATAGATTTGTGTGTGTGTGTGTGTGCGTGTGTGCGTGCGTGTGTGTGCGTTTAGGCTGTGCCGGAGAGGAAGAAGAGAATCCTGGAGGAGGCAGTGGAGCTCAGTCAGGATCATTTTAAAAAGTATCTGGCCAAACTCAAATCCATCAACCCACCCTGTGTGCCATTCTTTGGTAAGACTGTGTGTGTGTGTGTGTGTGTGGGTTGGGGAGGGGCATGTTTTTATATCTTTACCAAGTGTACACACAGTAGGAATATCTGTCAGTGAAAAAACTGAAAGAGCCAAAAGATTTGCATAGACAGTGATATGTGTTTGTGTGTGTCTGTACAGGTATTTACCTGACCAACATCCTGAAAACAGAGGAGGGGAACCCGGACTTCCTGAAGCGTCACGGTAAAGAGCTAATCAACTTCAGCAAGAGACGCAAAGTAGCCGAGATCACGGGCGAGATCCAGCAGTACCAAAACCAACCGTACCGCATTACGGTTGAAAACGATATCAGGGTAGGGTTATGTCTCGGACTCACTCACTCCACACACAGACACCTTTCCTGTTCTTTTCCACTTTCTAAAAAGCTGAAGAGCGTGCTGTCAAAAACACTTGTGTAAAGTAAGTGTGTGTGTTTCAGAGGTTCTTTGAGAACCTGAACCCCATGGGCAGTATGACTGAGAAGGAGTTCACTGATTATCTGTTTAATAAATCTCTGGAGATCGAGCCACGCAACAGCAAACAGCCTCCACGATTCGTAAGTGTCTGATCCCACAACTGTCTTTCTGTCTGTCTGTCTGTCTGTCTGTTCTTATCATTGCTATTAGCATACACGCAGCAGCACCGTGCCTCTGTGTATCATGGGAGCTGCAGTGTTAGAGTGACTCTCTCATCCCCTGCAGACCAGGAGCTCCACCTACACCTATATTACTCTCATTATCCATTACAACCGTTCATGTAGTAGCAGTTCATTTGATTAACATTTTATTTTTTATTTATTTGTCGAGGATGTATATGGTCTGTTTGTCTACCTTTCTGTCTGTCACTTTCAGATGTAAAAGCAAACATTTAATGTATATTTCATGGCATCTCTCTCTGTATCTCTCTCACACGTTCTGTTTCTCTCTCACCTACCCCCTTCACCCCACAGCCCAGGAAAACATCGTACCCTCTGAAGTCCCCAGGGGTGCGTCCTGTGAGACAAGTGGCGGCCGGGGGTGGGAATCGAGGTCACCCGGCGCCGTTAGAGCGCGACCCACTGCCTAAAATCACCTTCAGGAGCATTGCCGAGACAGAGAGCATGACCTCACTGCCCACTTCTCCCAACACACCCACCCAGACACCCCCACCCTCCGCTTGCTCGGAGCTCAACTCTGTCTTCATAGAGCATGACACCTGTGGTCAGTGTGAAGATTGAAAATACACAAAAATACACCATCACATCTTCTACTATGGACTGATTAACTGAATTTATTTTAAACTTTGCCCTTGTTGATATGCGACAGCGGAAACCTGTACATACACTCAGCTAGCAGAAAAGTAGCACTCCTAGGATCATGTAGTGTTAAACTCGCTGTGTGATGACATGCTGCTTTTCTGTTTCATGGTGTTTTTACACTCTGTGTGTGTGTGTGTGTGTGTGTGTGTTGCCTCTGTAGGTAACAGTATTTTTGCTCCTGTCATGCTGCCTCCCTCCAGTGAGTATCACTTTCACAAGTGTGACGTTCACCAATCAGATCCATTTAAATAAGGCAGACTGTCTCAGTTCTTTTGTAAAGTCTGATCTCCATAGGGCATGAACAGCTTGGCTAGTCAGTGCATTGTAACCTGCGTATTAACGCATATCCCTGGTTCCTTACATTTATAATTGTGGAAGATGGTGCAGAGATGGGCCATTGCCTTTGTAGTCATTTTTTGGGCACTAAACCTTTTCACCACAGTTGATTATAAGCGTGTGTGTGTGCGTGTGTTTTGTAGAGTTTCACTCGGTGTCCTGTGGCAGTTTACTTCAGCTGAGTGACGAGTTTCTGAAACCTCCACCACTGCCCCCCCGCAGGAAGGATGCATCCTCAGAGAGCAAGGTAACTCACATACTCACTCATTTGCTCACTCACACACACATGTTCACACAATGTTTTCATCTAATTAATTAATTTTGTGTGTGTGTGTGCGTGTGTGTGTGTGTGTGTGTAGTTGAGTTCTAGATCAGACAGTCCACCGGCGATCCCCCCTCGGCTGAGGACTCCTCTTCCTCTCCCTTCTCTTTCTCGTTTTGCGCGTGGAATCAGCGAGCAGACAGACGGTTCCTCAAGCCCCCCACCGCCTCCACCGCCCCGTGACCCCATCCCTGAAGTGATGCCCCCTGTACCTCAGCGACCCCCTGAGAGCTTCATCAACTGCCCCATGAACCCGGCTGTGTCTCCGGTGGGACGCGTTCATTGGGATTACTGCAGCTCTCCCTCGTCCCCCTGCACCCCGCCAGGCACACCCTCGCCACGCCTCCCGCTGCCTCCCCCAGGTACCCCATCCCCCCGCATTCCCCGTCGTCTCTGCCCTTCCCCTGGCCCTGTCACGCCCGGCCTGTGCCACCTGCCCCCTCCTATTCCACCTAGACACAACTCCACACCCCCCACTCTGCCCAAATTGCCCCCAAAGACTTACAAGAGAGAGCTGTCTCACTCTACACACACACTCTCCGCACCGTCCATACACACACTGTCAGACAGCAGCCATTGAGCATAAGCGGTCAGATTGCTGCTAAGTGAAGAAGAGGTGGAGCTATTCCAGTGTCCTGGCATTAATAAAATGCATTTTAACTCCTTTGTGCCCGGATGGACAGTTTAACTTAAGTCCACTTTTGGCCCAGGGACAGGTGCTTGAGGACATGCGGTGGGTGTAAATTTTGTATACATTATTCACTAATCAAGCTCATTTTTGTAACAAACAACTCTCTGAATTTGTCACTGTCCGGATCGGCACTGATGATGTCACACAGGCTGATGATGTCACGGGGAGCCTGGACAGTGATTGGATATTGGAGATGGAGGACTCTCACTGCTGTTCTTCAGCATGGCCAAAGTCTTAACCGTATACTTGGGGAGGTCAGAGGTCAAAGGTGATTGACCCCTGTACCAAGACCCTTTTACGCTGCCTTTTTCTTACAGCCATGACCTTTGACCTGGGACTGTGACAGCCATGAGCTTTTGACCTTTTCCTCAGAGCAGTGGACTCCACAGTTTGTCTGGGAGTGTTGCGCGGATGACCTGTGTCTTTATTTAAAGCCATTACAACACCAAGATGATGTCTTAACAACACAAACAATACTGTTCCTTTTAGTGAGCGCCTGTTGTGAATATGTGCACATTGTTAGGAGGCGGAGCTTGTTCTCACGGCCCGATGATGATGATGATGATGATGACGACGACATCAGACGTGCCTTTTACACAGTTACTGAACAAAAGTGACTTTCTAAAGCCTTCACCATGCTCAGAACAAAGTGTACACTACGGCTAGGTGTGTGTGTGTGTGTGTGTGTGTGTGTGTGTGTGTTCTGTGTTCTGTACAGTATTCTTTCTGTTCTCGTGTCTTCTTTCAGCGCTGCTCAAACCCAAAAACACAACTCGCCTTAATAACACACTCGCTGACAATCGTAGCATTTCTCTCTCTCTCTCTCTCTCTCTCTCTCTCTCTCTCTCTCTCACTTGTGCACCTTTTACATAGTAAAGTGTTAATCTGAATGAAGGTGTTTCCATCAGTTCCTGCTCTGTTAATCCGGTTGCGTGCCAAACTGTGCCACACTGGTATCCTGTAGAGGCTCACGGCCTAATTTTAGAATCACACCATTTAGGCAGTTTGGGACATAGCCATGGCACTGATGTGTTACGTCCCAAACCACATACTCCTGTACTAAATTATACACCAACCAGAGGTACATATGGCAAGGTTGATTATAGCCACAGTGTTAGCTTCTGACTACTGCTTGTGGCTGTGTCCCAAATCACATACTAGTGTATTAAACACATTCTAAAAGTGGCACACTATTTTCAGCACTCTATTTAGTGTACTGTTTAAGGTTTGAGACATGACCATATAAAGACTAAATCATACTTTCAGAGCTCACAGGTTTAGTCCCAAACCACATACTAATGTGCTAAATACTACAGAATGTTCCAGATCTATCAGTAATCCTAAATGTGGTGTACTATTTTGACGTACAATGTAGTATACTATTCATACCATGTATGTGGTTTGGGGCTTGATATACTAATGTATGACATGTGCTGTGTCCCAAACCACTATTAGTGCACTAAACATACTAAAAGTGGTACGATGTGTACTGTTTATAAGATTTGGGATACTACAAGAAAGGCTAAATTATTTCTGATCATAGGAATTTTTGTTTAGCACACAATCTAGTGCACTACACTCACGAAGGGATCTGAACACAGCTTTGCTGCATCATCCTTTATAAACACAGTCATGCGTCACGTCCCAGTTCACATGCTAGTGTGCCAAGTAGCTACAAAAGAAGTGCACTATTTCAGCATACTTTACAGTGATATTCATAAGAGCATAAGACAAACATAAGAACAGGTGGATGGAAACACACACACACACACACACACTCTTCTGTCTGTTACAGAGGGGAGCGCTGATGGGCCGACACGTTGTTCTGTGTGTGTGTGTGTGTGTGTGTGTGTGGCTGTCTGGCGGTGATGATGATAATGATTTGGGGCCTTGCTTTTTGTTTTTTATTTTATTTGCACTTTAGGGCCGTACTGTTAAGGAGGCGCCCTCAGGTCACATGACCCGCACCCTGCCTCTCACTCTCAACCGTACTGCGGTCTGGTTGTGTCCCAAACGCCTCATTAGTGCCTACTGTTGCTCCCTGCATGCTCAGTCCTCACACAGCACATGTGAACAATCAGAGATTGGACACACAGAAGTGATAGTTTAATAATCTACATCTCCCTACCTAGTGACCTACCTAGTGTCTGTAGTGCTGATTTTCTGCATAGTGCCCTAACCAGCTTGCATGCTAATTGTGTAAACCCTGCCCACTTCCTGCCCAGTGCCCTAACTCTATCAGCCTGCATGCTTACTGCACAGTGCCTCCTGTAATCTAGTGCCCTTATTCAGGAGGATTTGGGACACAGCTGGACTCTTTTCCTCACACATGGGAGAGAACGAGGGCCATGTTTCATTGTCCCTCAAACAAGACCCCTTGATATTTTTAGCCTTAGATCGGGCCCTTGAGTGGTCCGTTAATGATGTCACATCCTGTTATGTTTAGTCTCGTGCCCAGTGTCTGTGTGTGTGAGGGTGTGTGTGTGTGGTTTAGGGGGCATGGCTTGTATCCTGTTCTCTGTGGGACTCATTAATAAACAGCCAGTCTTATTTTGTACAGAATGTGATGGAATCTCCTCACGTCTTTATTTTCTCACGTTTCAGATCACACGGTGTCTCCAGGGTGAGAGGGTCACGTGAAAGACACAGAACTGAAAGGAATATAAAGAACAGATCAGGGGCAGAGGGAGGTGGAAGAGGAGGAAGAGGTGTGTCAGGGTAAAGAACATCACAAAAAGGCAAGGAAATGTAGAAAACAGCGCAGAGTTTAAAGGGAAAAAATAAATAAAACGTGTCGAGGGAAAAAATAGAAAGTGGAATATTAAGAATATGAGAGTGAGGAAAATGAAGCATGGCACAGAAACAAAAGAAAAAGTACGGAAGGATAGAGGAATATAGAAAGAAACTACGACCAAGAAGAAAGAATGGATGGGATTAAAGACATAAAGGAAGAAAGATCAGAGTAAGAGGAAAAGAATGAAAAGACAGAAGAAAGAAAAGAAGAGAGAACAGAGAGACAAAAAGAGAAAAGGAAAAAAAAAGATGAGATCTGTGATGTACTGATGCTGTGTGACATGATCTAACAGCATCCTGTCATTAACTCATCATTAATGTGTATTAGGACGAGGCCACACACAGTAGGTTAGGTCACATCAGCCAACAGGTGCTCACTCCGTCACTCTTTGGTCTGCTCTGTTGAAAAGGTGAGTGTGTGAGACTGCAGCAGTGCATTCTGGGTAATTAGTGCTCCTGGAGTCCACAGTGCAGTCCAGGTGTCTATAAAGGTCCTATTACACAAATCCAGGTCCTGGTCCTAAAGCAGAGGTGGCAGTCCTGAGGAGAGTGTGTGTGTGTGTGTGTGTGTGTGTTAGACGTTGCTGCAGGGACCTTCACTGTCATCACTCTCGTTCCATAGTGTCCCTTCACCACCACACACACTCCTGTACACAGAGCTGAACACACACACAGTAGATGTAGGTCACTTATTTATTGTCTTATTCTGTTTATAGCATAATCTCTCACACACACACATTCTCTCGCTCTCTCTCTCTCGCTCTCTCTGTCTCTCACCGTGATGAGTCTGTGGGTCTCTGTGGATTTATGATCTGATTGGTTGAGCTGAAGGACACCGTGTTCTCTTTAGCAGGAGCTCCATCTCCCTAGATGAACACACACACACACACACAGGTAAACAAACAGCTCTGACCTGTTTTTAATGCAACAGTTTTCAGGTGAATCCTGCAGATGAGGAAGTGGAGCTGAAACATCTCCAGAGCTTCCCTGCTCTTCTCTTTCATTCCATTCACCTGCTCATAAACACTCAGCTTAGTGTCCAAGTGTTAGTCCACTTTACTGACCGGATTATTATTGTGCTTTTTACATACTAGATATATATATTTGAACTGTGCTTCTGAATGAAAATGATTTCTCCGTTAAGGATTGTGAATAAACTGGCAACCGTACGTGAGCTGCACACCTGAATCTGATGTCAGTTTTCTGACAGGCCAAAGGCTAATCACAGCAGTATAATAATACTAGCAGCAGTAGCTAACAGCTGAAAATTTGCCAAAATATTGGAAGCTACCAAAATGTTGCATTTTGTGTTAAATCGGTTCAGACCTGTTTAAAGGGAGTGTCCCAAATCGGACGGAAGGCTCCGGTGGGCATTTTGCGGCGGTGTTTAGCCGTGCGTCGTCCTGTCCCTGTTCCCGTCACGCGCACTTCGGGAGGCAGAGGTGCACCCCGGGGGATCTGCCAGCGTGTACACACACTCCCCCGCCTCGGCAAACCCCCGCCAGCGTGTGTGTGTGCGTATGACGGCTTTAACAGGACGGGAATCTCGCTGTCTTCCTCTTCGTCGTCCTCCTCGTCTTCGTCTCGTCCCCGCATTTCCAGCGTGTCGTCTGGGCTGCACGTCGTCACAGACGAGTAATCGAACACCGAAGCGTCCCCCACATCCGCGTCCGTGTCCGCGTCATCGATGCGCTGAGGCAGCGCGTAAGCATCAGAGCGACACACTCGACCGTCTGGACCGGGGGAACCGCACAGACGCTCGGCCAACCCCGACGGAGACTTCAGGGTCAAGACGGAGGCCGAAAGGTCACCTGGAGCGCCGGGATTGAGAAACAGGGTCTGAGGACGTCGTGCGGGAACCGGACAGCACTCCACAGCACGCAAATCCCACCTGCAATCCTCGGTCCAGCCGGCAGGAGGCAGCGACTCACACAAACGCTCACGAGAGTTCCTGCAGAGACCAGAACATAAACGTTGCGTGAAGTTGCCCCACAAATGATCAGAACATTAACACAACCAGTTCAGTTCGTTTGTGCACGCAGAATCAAGA
>JAUCMX010000002.1:279893-281797 GCA_033459395.1 Hemibagrus guttatus | reverse complement strand
CACACCTCCAGGGTTGGGGGTTCGATTCCCATCTCCGCTGTGTGTGTGGAGTTTGCATGTTCTCCCCGTGCCTCGGGGGTTCCCTCCGGGTACTCCGGTTTCCTCCCCCGGTCCAAAGACATGCATTGTAGGTTGACTGGCATCTCTAAATTGTCCGTAGTGAGTGAATGAGAGTGTGTGTGTGTGTGATGGGTTGGCACTCCGTCCAGGGTGTATCCTGCCTTGATGCCCAATGACGCCTGAGATAGGCACAGGCTCCCCGTGACCCGAGTGTAGTTCGGATAAGCGGTAGATAATGAATGAATGAATGTTGATTCGGACAGGAAACACACACTGACAAACCTGCGCTTATTTGCTCCGGTGTGTGTATGATCTGAATCACAGCGCAGACAAATGACACTCCTATTCAGTGAAAGCTCGTCCACACGGGGGCGCTGTTAAAGGAAAAATTTAGCTAAACGTTCAGCATACATAAGACGCAACGTGGCACAATAACACACACACAACTGAGTGTTCAGATCATAACACTTTCTCTCTCTCTCTCTCTCTCTCTCTCTCTCTGTGTGTGTGTGTGTGAAGAGTGAGTCTTTAGTCGTGTGTGAGGTGGATGGAGACCTAGTGAAGAAGCTGAGGGATTTCCGCTTCAGGAAAGAGACCAGCAACGCCGCCATCATCAGTGAGTCACACACACACTCTCTATAATAATCACGCACTTTATAATAATCACACACTCTATAATAATCACAAACACTCTATAATAATCACACTCTCTATAATAATCACACACACACACTCTAATAATCACACACACACTCTGTAATAATCACACACTCTATAAAATCACACACTATAATAATCACACACACACACTATAATAATCACACTCTCTATAATAATCACACACACACTCCATAATAATCACACACACTCTCTATAATAATCACACACTCTCTATAATAATCACACTCTCTATAATAATCACACACACACTCCATAATAATCACACACACTCTCTATAATAATCACACACTCTCTATAATAATCACACTCTCTATAATAATCACACACACACTCCATAATAATCACACACACTCTCTATAATAATCACACACTCTCTATAATAATCACACACTCTCTATAATAATCACACACACTCTCTATAATAATCACACACTCTCTATAATAATCACACTCTCTATAATAATCACACTCTCTATAATAATCACACACACTCTATAATAATTACACTCTCTATAATAATCACACACACACTCTATAATAATCACACACACTCTCAATAATAATCACACTCTCTATAATAATCACACACTCTATAATAATCACACACTCTCTATAATAATCACACACACACTCTATAATAATCACACACACTCTCTATAATAATCACACACTCTATAATAATCACACACTCTCTATAATAATCACACACACACTCTATAATAATCACACACACTCTTTATAATAATCACACTCTCTATAATAATCACACCCTCTCTATAATAATCACACTCTCTATAATAATCACACACACTCTATAATAATTACACTCTCTATAATAATCACACACACACTCTATAATAATCACACACACTCTCAATAATAATCACACTCTCTATAATAATCACACACTCTATAATAATCACACACTCTCTATAATAATCACACACACACTCTATAATAATCACACACACTCTCTATAATAATCACACACTCTATAATAATCACACACACTCTTTATAATAATCACACTCTCTATAATAATCACACACTCTCTATAATAATCACACACTCTCTATAATAATCACACACTATAATAATCACACACACTCTCTATAATAATCACACACACTCTCTATAATAATCACACACACTCTCTATAATAA